>JARK01001611.1:218505-233984 GCA_000688135.1 Ancylostoma ceylanicum
CGATATGATAAGGGTGCGCCGGCGTCCAAAGTGGGGGAAGATGGGTTCGGCGATATGATAAGAGTGCGCCGGCGTCCACAGCGGGGGGGAGATGGGTCCGACGTTATGATAAGGGTGCGCCGGCGTCAAAAATGGGGGGAATGGGTCCACGGGTGGCGATGAGACGTGTGGAATCGCCTGGAAGATGAAGAAGTGCAGGAGCAGGGTCTAAACCTACACGAGGAGTGCGCCAGTATATTGCAGCTTTCTCTCCTACATGCTTTCCTTCCTCCCTACACCTACTTCCTCATCATTTCTTTCCCCAATCTGTCTTTTCCATTCGTGTCTAAATGGACCTCCTAATCCCTTCCTGCTTACATACACCAGTAGACCCATATCACTTTAGTTACCACAACACCCTGATAAACATATGCCATTCCAATGGTCATTTGCGCTGTATCGGTTACATTCAAACATTGATAGCCCACAGGACCAACGAAGGAGAATCACCTTGAGGAGACGGGAGAAGGCCACCTCTAACGGATTTGAGCAATTTCCAGGAGATCGTTGGCTCTACATGGGTGAATATTGACTCATATCTTCCGAAAGGTTCTCCAGGGTTTTTTATATAATGTAAAGTATGCGCGCGACGCGAGCGTCAATAGAAGTCTGGAAGTCCGGCGTTAGCCGGACGGACAGACTGGTGATAACATATTGTGAACTTCGGGCCTGCATGGTCAAGCACGGCACGCAGATTAGAGCGGTCGAACCAACAAAGAAATTGTATGATGGAGCTGTTTCGTAGCCTCATTTGACCGTGATTTTCAATGCGGTCAGCACAGGATGGGAACTTCTTTTATAAATTATTTGATGAGCTTTCGCTGGGCTTGAAGGGAGCAGCTTCCTAGGTGAGTGGGACCCGTGCTCGACCGGTCGAGCACGTGGTCCCACGCAATAGCAATTTTGTATTTTCATATAAACAGCTAGCTCTTTTCATACGAGTTATCCGCTGTTTCGTTATTCTCGAAATTTCCTTCCATGCCTGTTATCCACTGATTTGTCGCTGTTATAATTTTTGAAAAGGTTCGCTGTTGTTTTAGCTTTTCTGGTACGAATAACCTGACGAAAAAAATTGAGGAAAGTTCTGCTTTGCCCAATGCTTGTGTAGAACTGTAGCATATCTGTTACTGTTTAATGTGAAGGATCTAGCTAACGGCAGGCTTCTCACAAACACATGACGTTAGATGGAGCGTGCACGACCGGTCGTCGCGAAAGTTGTTATGGAAAGAGGTGCTACAAATTCAATGCAAGAACTCCGAAAACATTAAAATGGACAGGGTCCGAAAAAGACAAATAGGCCATTGATTTCTATTGTAACACAGTTTGTACAGAGTAGGCGGAAATCTAGTGTCTGAAACGAAGAATGCCGTTCACAACACTAAACCAACACAAACTAAAGTGGTCAAACAACTCACAGGTTCTTTCATGCCGAAAATTTCTTCTACGGGACATTCCGTGCAGTACAATAGCTGGCGACGATAATCAAGAGAATTGAAGTTCATTATCAAGTCGTTGAGAATACAGTAACTGTCTGGAAATGAAGATGAATTTCAAGAATTAGACGGAAACTAAAATGAAGCATCACCTGACATCTCGTTCTTGCACTGCTTCATTTTGGCTCGCCTTGAATAGTGGCCGATTGAATCGCGGTTGCACTGTACACCTAAAAGGCTGTTGCACATCCGTTCGTGCACGTTTTGAAAGCTCCATCCTAGTCCAAAATTACGATTTAACTCACTGTATACGTCCATTCCAGCAGAAAGACATCTTTCGAAGCGACATTTTTTGCAGCTGCTCGAACCTGATTGTGAGGAGGACTTGAAATGATATTATGCCCGAAACTATATTTTATTTCATATTAGTTACTTTTGCAAGCTGCAGCCGAGGTTTATATTTGCTATATAATAGTTCATTCTGGCTTACGTTTCGGCAGTAATTTAATTTTTGTTTTCCTAATAGCGTCAATTGGAGATTTTGGTTTCGGATGCTTGCAAGAAAAAATCATTAGGTTCTGTCTGGTACTTACAGTAACAATTAAATATTATATAACAAATACAACAAACCTTTTACACTTGCGCAGTCATTGAAGTTGTCCCCTGTGCATTCAAAGTCGCGGTTCACAGCAACAGTACGTCTGAAGAAGGCAGAACATGCTGCACAAGAATCAGCTCCAAAATGGATTCCCGTGGATGGATCGCCACATACGGCACATGGTGGATTCTATAAGTGAAGTACACGGTTTTCTTCAATGTAGCATATTTTCAGTGGAGCTTACAGCTAGAGGAGGGATAGAGTAGTAAGTGAATGAAAATGCGCTGTGAAGTTCAAGCTTGAATATTGCTTAAGGCCTTTGCTTACCTTTCTCTCTGGCTTCACCTCTTTGCTAGCAGTGCTTGCTGAGGGAGTGACAGAGTCACCCGTGTGTCTTCGCTTGAGTTCTGCAGTACATTTATTCGTTTTTGGAAGGCGTGCGTTTTCTTGAGCGCCTTTGCAGTACCTCTTAGCTCCAACTGCTTGAGAAGCTTCGACTTCAGAGTCTTCCGCTTCATAATCAAGCTCCATCTCCGATTGTTCAGACTTATCGAACCTATTTTTGAGTGGTTGAGAACAAGCTGCTGGCGATGATCGTACAACTGTGTCTCTTTGGCGGAAAGATGTGCCTTCTGTGGTTTCTACAGCCAACCTTGGGTGGAAGGAAATGTCTTGAAAAGCCAATTCCTGCGGTGTATGAAACTGCGGAAGCGGAACTGTCAATGAAATGTTGAACTGAGGGAATGTAACGGAAGTGGATATCGGCACATGAGCATAGTTTAAACTTGCTTGTCTTTCCATTCCCGATGGGGAAACAGTAATGGCATCCGTTCCCTCACAAGAGAGAATCCTCACCGCACTCTGATTCCCAAGTTCATGGTTGTGATTGATTTCAGGTTCCATCTCACACTTCAGAACCTGAAACATTTCCAAAGGAAAAGTACAGATTCTGACGCTCATTTTACAGGGTCCAGAAAGCGTTTTTTTGAAAGAATGGAAATTGCTTCAGAGAAAATGTGCCACTCTGCTCTAGAGAGCATCCTCGTCATTGCGATTTTAACAATGTACAGCCAAAATCATGAAAGCCCATTTTTGAAAGGGGGTCTACCCTCGAAAGCTTCTGAGCATATCACTCCTGGCAGTGCAAAACAAGTTAGCCTACGATGCAGCTGTAGACACCTGCTACTATTGCTTCATTTGCTAACATATCTTTTATGCAGAGTGCGATCGATGAGATCGACAGTGATAAACGGCCGTCACATCAGTTTTGCTCAGCAAACTGGTATACACCCTGTCGCGAACGAATAATGGTTTCGAAACTTAGAAGGAGAAGTTGCGTGAAATCAGGGTCGAGCTATAGTCCTAATTCTACCAACATCTTGAACAGGGTAGCGAGGTGCGACACTGCCTCCAAATGGAATACTGGAATCTATTGCTAGGAATGAAGTGTTGGATACTTCAATGGTTGAGACCCGCACATCGCGCAGCCATAGTTGTCACAACTTCCCTCAAGGATTAGTTTCCTAGTCGGTAGAAAAATGTTTGATTCTCAACGTGATGCTGAAATCCCCCTTCGCCATTTCATCAACAGTTGCTTTCCAGGCTTCTGCTTAAAAGCAGCACCCGCGGAAATCCTTGCGCTGGAGATTTCGCCGAATTTCGGGATTTCTGGGGACGGCAAACTAGTAGGCAGGGATTAAACTGCGTGAAAGACGCAAGAAATGCAAGCAATGAAGGCGCTCTTTACCACGTGTCGGAGGCGCGGACGAGTGCTCCGCCATGGGGTGTGCGTGCGTCCCGACACGAAACCCTGTGAATGGTAAGCATTGCACGCGTCCGCTGCTCCAGAACACCCTAGGCGATAGCGTTAACTGGCGCGTCGAGCCGTTGAAAACCCGCCGTGGCCGCGACACCGATACTTGTTTCTCTGCAGGTAGATCGTTATTCCTTGTGTTCTTCTCACATTTAAGATGTACTCAGTCTCCATTTTATCACTCACACCTTAGCTCCGAGTCGAGGATTTCGGCTGGTGCTGCCTTTAACTGGCGCAGTCATACCACCGTTTTGACAGCAAGACTTATCTTACCATATTCTCGTTCTGTTTGAGAAGCTTTACTTAAAACATTTCCATTCAAAATCGGACATCTCATACTTTACGACCTGATAAAATGAGTTCCAAGGGGACAGCTAAAGTCCTCGGTCGAATACGGTTCACTTGCACCAGGTATATTGCGATGACAAACCTAACCGTCTATCCAGAACCGCCGACGCGACCTGGGATCTGTGCGGCTATGACGTATGTTATTAGCTGTCACGTTACTCACGTCAAAGCTAAATTACTGGTCGATATCGCAAAGATAATGATGAAACGTGATGAAGCACGGAACGCAGACAAGAGATGATGTCGTGGAGTGCTGACAAGCACCTCCACCTCCGAATCCCCGTCTCGGCGGCTACGTCCTTTTGGATAGACAGTGTTTCGTCTAATCAGTTTGGCTACCAAGGTCCATAAAGAAACGGTGAGGTTGTATCCATTTAGAGTTCCCGGGACGGCTAACGCGTGCCAAACACGTTTTCCCAGCAGTTACACCTCAATGTCAAGGCTATGTTAAGGATCGGAATTGGAGACGAGATGACATGCGGCTCTATTTGAAGAATGCCGGAGAGTCATAAGCCTGAGATGTCAGCTCATTCTAGAGGCACACCAGCGTTCCTGCTGTGTCCTCACTGCAGGCTTTGGTGAGCGCATGCTTACCCAAGCTTAGCCAAAAATATTCCCAAACGCGTGTGCACATTCCGCAACAGCTCTCGGTGGCATCAACGGTCCCGCGGCGGACTTTGGCGTTCACGCCACATCCTCAGCCCACACATTTCGTCTGACCGAACCACAAATTGCCCCTAGCCTCAGCCGGCAGGTGAGCCCTGCAGGAATCATCCAGCCTTTATTGAAGTGGAGATACGACTGATCTATGATGCCAAACGATTGGCTTAGGGATATGGCATGCTTCACAGCGACGCTATCGCAGAGACCGTTCACCACGAAAATAATTATAACAAAGTGTTACACGTTCTCATGTCTTATCACACTATTTGCGTTGGATAGCATGTTGGTGTAGGATCAGTTGCACGAAAACTTTTGGTGGTAAACGGTCGCAGCGACAGCGTCGCTGTGAAGCATGCCATATCCCTTACGGCTTACACACCTCCCAGAGGCGGATCGTCATGTGACTACGAGGGAGTAGAACTCGGGACGTGAAGGGTAGGACACAGGTTCAGTAACGCCACCACTGATCGAGTCAGCAGCCAGCCACACGACCACATCCGAAGTGCAGAACTGTCAGCAACTTCAATCTAGCAGTTCTCTAGCAGTGTAGCTATCACCGTCGCAGCAATGTCTCTTCACCATTCCCGTATGTATGACTAAGCAGATTAAATTATATAATATTTTGTTCGCGTTATCCAATTATCAATGCCGCGTGGGTTCTCTGACATTTCACCGATCACCGTTTCCTTAGCCATTAACCAGTTTTGTGACAGGACTTTGATTGAGAATACTTTGGCCCAATGTACAACGTGATATGTCTACGACCTTCATAGCTTTGAACAGGTTAGTGCGCCCGCGTCTACCTTCCTAAAACTCATAATGTATAATTTCGCGTTCTGAGGAATGCTTCTGATAAGATGAGGGTGTTCTAAATGCCGCGATGGGGACAAATCATAGGCACACGAAAAAGAGAGCTTTACCATGTTTGCAGAAAAAATCTTGAATTTGCCTGAATTGGTAACTTTTCCACAATGGGGAACAATAACTTTTAGGATTTTAATCTAAAGAAAGCAAGAAGCGGAGCCCAACAATTTCTTATATTTATTTATTTATTTGTACGTGGGAAAACCACGCTGAATGACAATCACAGTAAAGAGAAATATGAATACAATGCAAATTAAAAAAAACTATTGAATCCGCGTTAAACATATCTGTAGAAGAACGGATACAATTCAAGAAGGTTCGGGAATGGCAAACTAATCAGCTACTTCTTTCAGAAACTTGTCTACAAGTCTTTTGCATTGCGATAGGGAACTCGGCAGTTTATATTTCTTGGAAAACTTCAGAAAAACAGACCCTGCTCTCTGTGTGAAAAATGACGACCGCAATGAGCTTTTTGCTATAGGGTACATAATCTTAAATGGACCACCTCTAGTGCGAGAGGAGGATATTGTGTAGAACTTATCCACGGGGAGATGAATTTTACCGGAGATGATTTTGTAAACCATAAGAAGGTCATATTTTCTTCTTCGTGCAGCAAGAGAAGGGATTTTGAATATGCAATTACGTGCAGAAGCCGGAGGAATGTTGGCGTAGTCATATCCATGCAGCCTTATCCAAAGTTTCCTAGTAAAACTGTTTTGAACAGCTTCAAGTCTAATAATTGAGCGTTTGCATTTAGGGCTGAAAACTGTGGCACCATACTCAAGGATAGGTCGCACGTAAGATTTGTAAGCAAGTAAAAGATGGGCAGGTGACTTTGTACATAAGGATTTGAAAATGTTATGTACAGTTTTCTCTGCCTTTGTTGCGATGATATTGCAATGATCATCAAATGCTAGTTTTGTATCGAAAGTGAAATCTAAATCACAAATGGTGTCAGTATCGTCTAATTGACTCTCACCGAGGTAATAAACGTTTCTTACTCTTTTTCGACCGAGATGGAAAAGTTTTGTTTTGGGGGACGACAAGGGAAGCTTCCATTTCCCTGACCAGTCAGCAATTGCTGTAATTGCTGATTGGAGAGCGATATGGTCATTATCGCTGTGAATATTTTTGTATATCTTAACGTCATCGGCAAACATCTTGCAAGTAACATTGTACCGATTGACTAGGTTAGGAATCTCACTGGTGTATATAATAAAAAGTATAGGCGATAAAACGCCACCCTGGGGTACACCACTCGTCACTGAACATGTCTGAGAAAAGGACTCATTGATTCTAACTTGGAATGACCTCCCGGAGATGAAATTCTTAATCCAGCTTGTTATTCTGGGGTGTAGGCCAATTTCTTTAAGCTTGAAAATGAGCTCATTGAAAGGCACCTTATCAAAAGCTTTGGCAAAATCAAAGTAAACAACGTCAGTATTGATTCCTTCATCAAGTGCTTTTGTCCAATCTTCTAGAGCCGAAAGCATCAAAGTTTCTGTTGACCTACCAGCTCTAAACCCAAACTGTTCATCAGGAAGAATACCCTTAGTTTCTACATATTCAACTATTGCACATTTGAGGATTTTCTCGAAAACTCGTGCAAACACAGAGGTAATGCTAATAGGACGGTAATTGGATGCTAGGTAATAGGGCCTTTTCTTGGGTATTGGTGTGACAAATGCATGTTTCCAGCGCTTTGGCACATCACTATGCATAAAACTAAAATTGAAAATGTGTTCAAGAGGGTAAGCTAGAGCAACAGCAACCTTGCGGATGAAGTAAGATGGGACTCCATCAGGAGTAACAGAGTAAGACAAGGGTAACTGACAAAGTAGTTCATAAATTTTCTCTTTATAAAACCAAACCGAGCTGTCAGTAGTGCAAGAGGGTGTATCGGCCTGTGCCCAATCTTCATTGGAAGTATCCTCAGAAAAAGACTTCTGGAACTGTTTTGCAAAGACTGATGCTTTCGCTGGATCATCACTAACAGTTGTACCATCATCATTCCGCAGAGTAGGGATGTGTACGGGCCGTTTTAGCCTCGAATTAAGAAGCTTATAGAGTGAGGATTTTTTAGGGCTCTGAAGTAATTTCCGTTCAATGTATCTATTATATTTTCTTAGAAGGCGATCAAACCTGTCTCTAATAATCCTAAAATGATTGACGTTTTCTTGGCAGGGATCGAGTTGCGATTTCACCCAAGATTTCTCCCTTTGTTCAAAAAGTATTGATAAGTTGGGCGGAAGGTTACCATAGTTCAATGGTTGTTTTTCGACAGGAACGAAGTTCTGGATACAGTGATGTAAAACCGATAAGAAGAATTCGTACTTATCATTTGATGATGAAAACCCTTCCAGAATTGCACGCCAATCTAGTGAGCATAAGAATTGACATATGATGTCATAGTTTGCTTTGGAGTAAACCTTACGGAGTCGGTAGGCCGGGAGGTCAAACCTAGTGAGAATTCTGTATGATAATGAACAGTGGTCACTGGTCCCTATGGGCGAATTTACGGTGATATTCTCGACTGAGTCTTTCTGGCTACTCAGAACCAAATCCAGTATGTGATTACCACGAGTAGGAGTACAAACATGCTGCTGAAGCTTACATGATCGGCACATATCAATGAAGTACTTTGAGCCAGCGGAATTGCAAGAGGGGAACTTGCTTAACCAGTTTATGTCAGATAAGTTGAAATTGCTCTCCTTTTAATTATATCTCACGAAACTATAATTAAAAGCATTCACAGAAGAATAACAGGATTATTGATTCTAAAAAAAGTTGAATATAAGAGCAAGCACCCTAACACAAGAAAAGGATTCCGCAACACGAGCGGCGAAAGTCGCGAAAATTCTGATAACACAGTTATCAGAAAGGCGGAAACTGGCGAGCAATGTGCTGCAGATAAAAATATCGCGGTCATTTCCAAAAATCAGGGGTCCTTATGTTTTATTTCTGATATTTCAGTTATTGTTGCCTTTATTCTCCGCTTTCGATTTTTTTGTACTGCACGCACGAGTAATTTGACATTGCTTTTTTAGATTCTCTATAGGGTGCGATCTTTTCCATTGTGACTTATTTTGGGATATGAATTTGTGACTCGACACCTACAGCAAATGAATGTTGATAGCATCCGCACACCCTATATACAAATTCCGATAGCAATGGAACAGAAATACAACTCTTGCTGTGCGGCGAGGTCAAAGCCGATGTCATGCTCCATGACAGGACTTCCGCTTCTCGTATGTGCACTAGTGGCAAGAGTAAGGTTTATCCGCAACTCTATTTACAACTGTTCGTAATTGGCCAGAATCATAGCAAAGTGTCCGCTTGAAGGGCGGCTTCTTAGCGGGCTTACAACAGCTCAGGTGCTCACTTTCAAGTAGAATCCGAGAAATTATCTCAAGAAGTCAGGGGTCGTGACGTTTTCAGAAGAATTCGTGGATATTCTGGAGAAAACAGCGAGTCCAGATATTTCTAGCAGAATTCTTTAGAAAAGTACCAGAATTCTGCTGAAACGAGGATTTTTCTGGAGTTTAGAGAGAATCTGCAGATATTCTAAAGTGATTCTCCAGACTTCTTCAGAAAATTTTTCTGAATTTCAGAATTTTCTGGAAAATTCAAGAGCACACAGGTTTGATAGAGGGCAGAGGACCACTGCTAATTAGGTTGAGGTCTATCGCATACACCTTCTTGTGGACGTATGCGCTGCAGACAGGTGCTCTCCGCTCCAAGACGGTTTCGAGTTATCAGAATGTCGATTCAAAACGGGAGACAGCTCAATAAATTCCTCTGATCTCCAAGACTAATGCTTCTCTCAAGAATGGAGAAATTCTCATTTGTGCGGATCATGTCATTACTGTGCAGCCAACCACGATAAAAAGGATAAAGAATAAAGTGATCGGCGTTGATGAATCCCGTGATGTGGGACGCGCCACGCATTCGACTTCATCTAAGTATTGTAGAGAGGTTGAATGCGTATGTGCCCTATACAGTGACTTGCTGGGGGCGTCCGATGGACCAAGTCAATGCTTCATTCTCCCAGCCTCCTCTGGTACCAATTTACCGACCCGGGAGGGATGGACGGCTTGGTTGGCCACGGGCGCGATCGAACCATGGACCGTGTGCGTGCGCAGCGAGCCCCTTATCACTGCGCCACACGCGCCCAACCACGATATAAGGGCAATTTATACCAGATGCCACTAATCATCCATTTGCGAAAGATTTTCTATGGAGACCGGTCAACGCGGCATGAAATTCTCAATGAAAAGAAAGCGCGGCCGTCGCGAGGCCGTAAAGGCGTGCGACTGAGCTGGGACTGCGTTGCGACTGGGCCCTATTCTTCATCATATAGACGCACGCGTGTCAGTCGCACGCATCCGGTATAGATTGCCCTACACATAGCGGAATAGTGCCGCAACTTAAACTACCCATGTAGGCAAGTTTTCGGAAAAATTCATGTCATAGAGTGCGGGGTGGATAGTGGAGCCGCTGAAGTATAGTCCTTCTCGAAAAGTTAGACGGATTCTGCGACTGCAGAACGTTGACCAGACCTGGGCAAAGGATGCGGAGAGAGCATGATCCAAGTGAGAGGGTCAGGTAGGTCCCGCCACGATTTCGCGGCCACGACGCCACGAAATTGCATATGGGATCCGTCCATCTTCTCAAAAAAGACTGTACAATAGCACCAGAAGATGTAACTAATGAAGAAGAGCATCAAAAAAGAATCAACAAAAACAACACACGTCAATTACGATTGCTTATACTGCTAATAGAAGTGCAACTCTGCCTGCGAGCCACAGACGACCGTCATGAAGGTGTCGGTCAATATGACACAAAATGAGGCGGTGACTTATCGCCTTTCGGTGACAACTCGTCCTCAATCACATGCAAATTATGCGTGTGGGCTAAAGCTGCATTCATAGCACATCGGAGTCCGATTCTGTCGGATAACAAATGATAATTATCGATCCACGTCGGAGCCCAACACGTCGGATCCCGACGAGGATCGATTATCATTTGTTATCCGACAGGATCAGACTCCGACGCATTGTAATTGCAGCTTTAGGTAAAATCGCGCGCAATTGAGTACGAGACGATCGTGGAAGGCGGGCACAATATACCTGCCTAACTCTTTTTTGCCTCATCATAACCCACACCCTTTATATGGATGTCGCGATTGAATCGCCCACGCCACGCACACCGTTCGCCGCGCTGGTCCGTATGAGAAGGCGGTTGTAAATTCCGTTCCACAGGGGAACATAGTTGGGGAAACGCCGAAGAGAACAAGAGCGCGCGAAAGTGCACAGAGGTTGAAGAGGGTGCAGAGATGAACAAACAGACACTATGCACGATTACTCAACAGTAGTCGCCTACGAAACAGTATATAGTCTTTCCAAAAAGTTCTTGCCTCACGCAACACTGCGCGTCAACTGAGCCACATCGCACCACGTATGATAAAGCATAGGAGGTGCGGCGCGGCTTAGCAGACAGGCGGTGGATGCCGTAGGCAAGTATTTTTTGAGACGACTGCACTAGAACACGAGTTGGCATTTAAAAAAAATATTCACCCCGTTAAGTATTAGAAAAGCTTCAGATCAATGTCGAACATGTTTTGTGAGGCTAACATGTGCTCTCACATGTGCACACAGTCAGCCAAATTAACACGTTCGTATCCACAGCACAAGCTTCACCTACCTCCACTTTCATATCGGAATCCATCGAGCGGTGGTGAGTTTTAACACATTCGCGACCTTAAGGGGAAGGCATGCTTGGCGACGGCGACGTTGTCGCGCGTTGTTGGCACGATGCTAGCGAAGCGATGGACCGCTGGGCGCTCATTCTTCGCGACGAATTGCACACTTTTATGCTGTCGTCACTTCTATCTAGCCATTGAAAATCAGGGCGTCGCGACGACCGAGCATGGCATGGGCGCGACGTGTTCGCGATGCCATCGCGCAGGATAGCTGCCACAATTTCATGACAGACACGGCACAACCGAGGGTGGTACGAGCAAAAATGGACAGATTGCGATCACCCCGCGACGCGATGGTCGCCAAGCAGGCCTTCCCCTTTACGCTTTTGGCATGGTGTGTCACGCGGGACACACGCGCTTTTGCACAAGTAGGACCCGTGCTCAACCGCTTGAGCACGTGGTCCCACGTGGTAGGATTTTTTCCTCTGCTGCACAATACTCCGAAAATGCGCGAATTTAAGACAGATCAAACGCAAACATACACGAGCTTGAAGCCAATTTAAGAAGTTCACCTGCATAAGAGGTTGTAAGTAAGTAAGCAAGTCTTTATATAAATTGTTCTTTTACTTGTCCGTTTCAACCACGCATTAAAGAAGTACGAAAGGATATCTGCTCTGCCCATCGAGTGTATAGATCGCTTGAACATTTGCTAGTATACCACTGTATAGGAGTTTGCTCATTAAGAATGCTTCACAAAAATATAACTGCGAAAAGGCGTGCTCACACGGTTGAGCACGCCCCACACGTCGCACCATGCGTGCTCAACCGGTTGAGCACATTGTCGCGAATGTGTTAACTTTACTACCTACTATACTACTATACTTTACTTTACTTTACCAACTTTACCCAGTGCTCACTACGAGGTAAATTGCCTGCAAACGAATGTTTATACTTTTTTCGCAAAGCTGGTACGGGGCGGAGACGGCCATAACATGCGCGACGCAATGGGCGGCGAAGCCGTTTATGGTTTTCAGCCGTTAATGGTTTTCGCATGCTTCTAAACTTATTGAGGACTCCGATAGTGTGAGTACTTTGCACATACCTTAAGTGGCTGCTCCACTCCACCTTCTAGCGTCCCGTAGGGGCGCTAGTTCCAATATCACCTGTATGACGTTGTCTTGGTCATTAGACATAACTAATCTCTAACTCTCAGAGAACTCTGTTTGTCAGTTATACACGCACAAACTAAAGCTTTTGTGATCGGACATCTTCGATGTTTGTTTGTTCAGAATGGCACTGATTATATCGAGGAACGGGTACCGAGGACAACGTCAGTAGTTCAAAGCCAGGTTCTAGTGCACGAAGTACGAAGTAAGTACAACACACACAGACTTGACAAACAGCCTGAGCCCTTTACTATAAGTCATGATAGCGGTTTTCTGTAGAAGGCGTTAGTTCCCTCGTGTCAACTAAGGATTCCCAGTAGGCTCCATGACAGTTGCTATGGAGGCAACAGCAGTGATCCGTGAAGTAGGTTTGTTATTGCTCATGATTTAAATTGACTAGCAAGTAATAAAACCACTGACTCCTATACTACCCCACCTATCACAACTGTTTCTTACTAGCGCCTCTGCAGGACGATAGAAAGTGGGGTGTGGCAGCCAGTTGAGGCATGTGCAAAGTATCCACACTTTCAGAGTCCTCAGAAAACCAGGAAACAATCGAAAATCATTGACTGTGCCCAGATACAGAAAATCTGTGAAATGCGCATATTCTGCCATTCTGGAAGCCCAGCTAACGTCGAGCTTCCAATCTTGATGGTAGCCCTGTTTGAAAATTCCTCATCACATATAGCCACGTAAATTTCCTCCCCGGTGTAATGCTATTTCCTCCTGTTCTTCATCACAGTGTTTCTTCACCATATCTGGACGTTTCCCACACTATTGAGCTGAAACGCACCAGCACTTCTTCGACATACCCCGTGGCGTGGTCTTTTCTACGCGTTTGAGCTCCGGGACACCCTCCACACTTACGGGTTCCCATCAAAACTAGGCGCTGACTCACCTTTCTCCATTCGTGGACCCGTGTCCCTGGGTTTTCCACAGTGCTAGACCCGAGACACCTTTCGGTGTCGGTGGACCCTTACCGTTCTTCACACTACTGCTCGCCAACACAATCATTCCAATCGGTGATCTCTTTCTATGTGATTCCGCAGTACGCGGTGCTGGCGCACCCTTCGCACCTGAGGACCGATATCATGGCATTTTCAACACTAACAAGACCATGTACACCATCGATGCACCCGCACCCGCACCATCGGTGCGCCCTTTGCAAATCTCGATGGCAATAGAAGGTTAGGAAGTATTCAGAAAGGGCGGTGATATTCAAGCGGGAGGATTGCTTGGACACCACCGCTACTCATCGGCCTCGGTGCTGCGGAACCTTTCTCGTGGCCACCTACGTCGCGGGGATGATGTGGGCCATACGTAGGCCGTACAGCGCCGCCGTAATGTGAGCCGCATACCACCGTATAGTGACAATCCTGCTCCGTACATTATGCAGCCTGAATATTCATGAACACTGCCTCACTCGCAGGCCGCGAGACTGCCAGCGAAAGGTGGGTCACACCGCGAATCCCACTACATCTATGCCCTTATGACTAAACATGCCGACTGTCTCGTCAGCTTCGCCTCATCATTGAACGGCGTCTATGAGCTGAGCGCATTATGAAAGGATGCGCTTACGTGTTGGCTCCCCACGTCTGCGCTCTAAAAAAATTTTCAGCGTCACCATGATTCATGTAGAATGTAATACATGGGAGCATAATTTAATGTACAACGTTTGCTCATTTAGATTTCTTCCAGGGAACTATGCGTCCTTCCCCCTTTTTGTTTGCCAATAGATAGAGTTTTCTGTATATGTGAAGTGGAATGTCTCTCTCTGTGTGCATATGTGTGTTCGCCATAAAGTGTCGATTGCTTTATTGATTATATTGATTTTATCGATTTTTTGCAATTTTTGCACACGGGCAGTTGGGGACATGCCTACTGGGGTTATTTGATGCGCTGAACACGAATATGACAACCGTTTTGTATGGGAATATCGATTTATTGATTTTATCGATTTTTTGCTGCTTTTTGCCCACGGGTCGGCGAGGACATGTCTACTGGGGTTCTTCGACAAGCTGAACACGAATATGACAACGGTGTTGCACCAAAATATTTCATGTTTGTTTCCTATTCCGTTGAAAAAAATATGTTCATGTTTCGTTCTTGTGTCCTCTTGAACTTTGATCTGTGAACTCTTGAACCCGATCGACGATCCGTCGGAATTACAAAATCCTGACTTGAACAAAAAATAAACTCTAGTACTTATTTGATGTTCCAATATTCACCCGATCAAGATGCAAGCAAGTAACACTACATATTCACAATAGTTATTCGATGCTCAACAGCTCGGAAAAGTATGAATAGCTCAGTGATCAATTTACGATTTTGGAGACTCCAGTGGAGGAGATTTGAAAAAAAAAATTCAAAGTGCGTTCTACTAGCATGTAGAAGCCCCAACTTCCTATTCTCTGTCTATCATGACTTATAATAGATACAGGAGAAGAAGAGATATTCTCCAGGTCGCCGCGATCCAAATGTCAGCTAAGGAAGGCAGCCGGAGACGCCGCCGCGCGCAACACTGCCGCGAGGCTGCTGCGTGGCGCCGGTTTATCGATCGGTTTCTTCCCCAAGCAGCGCTTTCGGCTTTTTTGTCCATTTCAGCTAGGATTTCCACGTTTGCCACCTATTCGTTTGAGTTTGTTGTGGCAGATGCTACGGGTAACTACAGGCCAGGCCCCAGCACGAGCCTGTCGTGGAATACGAGCGAAAACGAAGCCCCCTTTGAAAATCCAGGATTTTGCGAAGCCCCCCTTGAATCTAATCGCAATGGAAGTTACCACGAAAAGTTCACGAATAAGGTTTCATCTTCAAAAAACTCCCCGAAATCATGACAACGCCGACTGAAGCTGTA
>JARK01001611.1:234154-252972 GCA_000688135.1 Ancylostoma ceylanicum
CTCGTCGGAATCCAACGCGTCGGATTCCGACGAGCATCGATATGCATACTAATTTACTGTCCGATCGGGCCGGTGTCCGACGCACTATAAATTTACATAAAATGACACAACAAAAGGAAGAAACTCCGAATACGGTCATAAATCACACTAGTTTCTTGCGAACAAAGCAAAACTTGACACGACATGAGTAATGGCAACGAAAAGCTCACTAGACTACAAGAAAATCCTGAAATAGACGAATACAAGTAGATAACGGCAAATGAAGAACAAGCTAATGTTAAAGGACCGTGTTAGCGATGGAGCGCGGCAGAAAAACACAGTTCGTAAGTTATGGAAAATCGGAGAAGTTTGATAAACCACTGATTTACAAACCCTGAGTGGCACTTTGTGGGGTGTTGGATAGCGAATGGAAAAAAGTACAGGTGCATGAAAAATGGATGGAAACTTATGCGTCCTATAGGAGAACTATGCTCAGGACAGGCTGAGCTAGGACTCAGCCTGTCCTTGATAAGCTGTCCACTTCACCGAGCATACAATTTCTTAGTTCACGTAAGTTTAGCCTCATTTTCCACTCATTGTGGGAATGCAAGCGCTTCTTCACCCCAAATTTGGTGTCAATCCGTGAAGTCTTGAGTTGGCTATTGGCCTTGCAGTTCAACATCATGCACTAAACAGCAAGCGCACCTCTCCCACTGCTCCTTCATGATCCTGCGCCTGCAGCGTTTCCGCCTCGCACCCCATACGAAGCCCTTTTTGCTTTTTGCCCCTCTTACGAAGCCCAGCTTGCCCGACGACAAGCCGCGCTGGGGCCTGCTACAGGCCATTCGCCCTGGATTTGAAGTTGCATCGCATATGCCAAAATATCATCGCCGCATATAGCCAAAAACGACTCGCACATAGCCTTTCAACTAAGAATTTGAAGGGTTGGAATGAATCAGCTCGCGCGCGTATATGCGACGCAACTTCTACTCCAGGGCGAATTCCCTGTAAGTGCCCGCACCTACAGTGGGCGTCAAAGGCGGTGACTCGTCTGCGGCCTCGAAACTAACGCGGCGCGACCGCGCCGCTCCAGCGAGAATCCTCTCCGGGACATCAAATTATGGGGTTTTCTTGATAGTCGGTTAGTTTTCTCATTAGTTATCATCGAATGTGATGAAAAACGACTAAGGAAACCGAGATACGCCACTGCGGCGACGATTCTAGCTTGAGCGGCGCGGTCGCGGCGCGTGCTTTTCGAGGCCGCAGACGGGTCACCGCCATCGACGTCCACTGTACATTCCAGGGGGCCCATAAAATAATACATTGCGGAACAGACTCTAAAAAAACATGAACAACCTGAAACAGTTCAGAATAAGATCGGATAGAGGGATTGGAAACCTCTCCTCGACTGCATTGGGGGAAAACTCAAAACAAAAAGGGTGGTGAACGTGAAAATTCTAGCTGAAATGAACAAGAAAGCCGAAAACTCGGCTTTAAAAAAGAAACAGATCGATAAACTGGCGCCACGGAGCAGCCCTGCGGCGGCTGCGTGGCGCCGTCTCCAGTTGTCTACGGCCGCAGACGTTTTAACGCGGTGACCACGAGAATACGCTGCGCGGTTGGGCGCAGGTCGGGTGACGCCACAGCAGCAGCGCCCAACCCATAGAAAAACCGCCTAGTTTTCATGTTTATCCACGTTTGCTCATCACAAAATGTGTTTCTTCATCCAGTAAATCGTGGAAAACGATAACAAATCGCTCATCCAGAAAGAAAGTCCTCAACCAGAAAGAAAGGAAGAGTCCTTGTGCGATACGCTCACAAACAAACGGACCACACCGCGCATGCATCGCAGTTCTGCCCCACACCGTTTTAAAAAAAGAGGGTCATTAACCTTACTCAGAAAATCTAGAAGCAGTTCTGCCTAACACCATTTTGAAAACTGAGGGCCATTCACTTTACTCATAAAATATAGAAACCGTGTTTTGCATGGGTTTCTACACGTGTTCCGCATCGGATCAAAGGATGCAAATCCCACTCTAAATCATTCTGAACACATGCAGATCCCATGCGCAACACGATCCGTGACCCAGATGCAGCATGAGGTGACGTGAATCTTGCTTTGATTCACGTGTGTTGTTCATCGACTTGAACCTGATGTGGTCTCTAACACCCTTGGTCGAGATTCATTTCATTTCATCATATAATATCATTCTTCATGTGCACAATATTTACCTTGTTTCCATGAATATCCTTCATAATTGTCTTGCCATGGCATGGAAATTTTGAAGGTTTAATCAGACTACAAACATTAGTGAACATGTTTGACACGTTTAACTTGTCCGTCTCGTTCACCTGCGTCTCGCCCTGCGGGCGCTGTCTATCGCCTATCGATTGACGGCGTCACAGGCTTTATTGATCCGCGGCGTGCCCACGCACAGTTCTCATCTCACCTTCTCAGCGAGCTGTTTCTTCCAAGTTTTTTTTTCTGTGTATTCAACTGAATATTTTGAAGTAATAATCAGTCATACTTGCATCATAGAAGGCAGCCGTCAGCTCTGTTGCGCCGCACAACCTATAAGTGCATACTCAGACACACAACCGCCCCTTGCGATGCACTATAATAACCACCGCCCCGACAGCAGCAGAATAAATCCTCACCGCCCCGACNTACTTGGAAGTTCACATCAGAAATACATAAATTCTTCGCTCTTCGCTTCACCAGGAACTTCTCTGAAGCATGTNGGTCTACCGTACAAAATCAATGCAAATAACCCTCGTAGACAAAAATCCAGGATATTCTTTGAGGCGCCACACTTACACTAATCCTACAAATATAAGATTACCATGCAAAATCAATGTGATATTCGTGAACAGCATGTCAAATAACCACCTTAGGCGGATTTTCGGAGAAATTTTTGGCTTTGAGATTCTGGGGCAGACCAAGTGGAACGGTGCTTTTGAGAATTTTTAACTTCGAGGCAAAACTTGTCGGTTAGTGCAGCATGCAACTTATGAAAAGAGGCTATTTGTGTAGCGTCTGCAAGTTAAACGCGACCTTTTCGCAAACTATAGGCAGTCTAATTATATACTACAATCTCAGCTTGCATGAAACCTTTATGTAAAATGAAAAAGACTTCTTGAGGTATGACAATGAGAAAGGGGAAATGTTTCACTCACACATTTAGTCACTATTCTTGAAGTTAAATGTTTGTAATGTTCAAGCCCTACAACAACAAAAAAGCAACTCACACTACAGGTTTTGTAGGCGTTCGATTTTTTCCAGGAGTCCGCGCTCTCAATGGAGGAACATCAATTTCTTCGTCCCTGTATCGCGAAGGAAGTTTAGAGGTGTCACGTAACTTATACGGAGAGGTTTTCTCGCGATTCTGGAACGACCCATAAAATACCCGCCTCATAATACATTTATTGGCACTATTCCACATTAGGGGCCCCAAAATTTTCAAAAAAATTTTTTCGTCGAAACTCGATATAGGGGGGTTATTTGAGGTGCTGAACACGAATATCGCATTCATTTTGCACCGTAACCCCAGTTTGGTAGGGTTACGGTAGGGTTACCCAAGATGCGGTACCTCATGGAATTCGCTCAAATTTTGCACAGGGGGGTTATTTGAGGTGCTGATCACAAATATCAACATCATTTTGCATGCCACCTTCGTCTTCTCCGTGAAATTGGCATTTTCTCTGAGTTTCATACCGTATACCTACCGTATCCTTACAAAAGTGAGGTTACGGTACAAAATGGATGCGATATTCGTGATCAGCACCTCAAATAACCCTCCTGGGCAAAATTTCAGCGAATTCCATGAGGTACCATATCTTGGGTTAACCTACCATAACCCTACCAAAATGAGGTTACGGTATAAAATGAATGCGATATTCGTGTCCAGCACCTCAAATAACCCCCCTATGCAAAGTTTCGCCGGAAAAACTTTTTGAAAATTTTGGGGCCCCTAATGTGGAATAGTGCCCATTTATTTACAGTGTTTGTTGTTTCAGAACTTAAAAATGCCTGGCAGGCACAAGACTCGAAAACTGAAGTGCTTTGTTGGTCAAATTATGTGGACTATTGTTTGAAAATTATTACTTCAAAACCAGATATAACCGGCTACTAAGTACTAACCACTGTTTGCTGCACAGCTGCAATTTTCTTCCTTGGTGGGCTTTTAATCGGTGACCGGCCACTCATCCCGTAGATGAGCGTGAACTGCTGTCCTGAAGAATCAAAACGATATGCTAGAGTACAAAACGACCATCGGGAGAACAAGCAGAAAAGACGAGATCATGGAGAGTTTTGTAATTCGCGGCAATCGATGTTGTGTAGTACGGAACCTCCCGCCAATTCACGCCGCGTCATTCGCACAGCGGCTTCCAGTGCGAAAGGGGCGAGTTTGCGGAGCATGGTCAACACGTTTTGCCATCCTCGTGTGTGCAAGTTTCGCTAAAAAAAACCTAGCAGTGCCTGCAGAACCGCAGCTGCTGAACAACCTCGCTCCAACTTTGCGGTATTAACCAGAATACCATTTTCTTTCCAAATTTTGGAGAAGATTGGAATCATCTGATATTGGCAGGAGTTATCGAGGATATCTAGCGAAAGCCCTGCCAATAGTGCTGCTTCCATCACCTCTTGAAGAACAGACTTCACTCGGATTTCAAAAAAAGAAATCCACATAACTGCAGTTGGTGATGCTTCATCTGATTCTAGGATTTTACAACTTTGAGCCGAGATATTGCTCCGAAATCCTCTGCACTGGCAGAAATGCGACCTCAAAAGCTGCGTCCTACACCGGTTTCACAAAACATTTTTAAATGGCTCCCCTCAAAACCAATTAACTCCAGTTGTATTCATACAGTTTGTTCCGGGAAGCTCATTTAATGAAAATTCAACAGAATTGCCTGATTACAATGCGGAAAACTATTCAAAAAGTAGCTTTCACCACTGATTCAACAAAACTGTAGTTCTATCTAGCTCCACACCTTTTCGAGTTTTAGGTGGGAAAGTTTTGAAAAATTACCTCATGGTCCTAGCATGTTGAGGGGTTCCACGGCCAACTCACTTGTTCACGTTTTTTACAAACGTAGAACTCGTGTTTTTCATACAAACTTGTTGCAACTTGTTCGTTTACGAGGGCATCACAGGTTTTTAACTAGGCCAGAGTCCAGATCTGGAAAGAAAAATTTGAAATTTTGGGGCAGAACTAGTCAAGTAGTGCCGATTTTATCATTCCGTAGGTCTGTGAGAATGCATTTCCAATACGTGGAACGCAAATGTGGCATACATGGACAGCGCCATGGACGCTTTTGGTGGTGTGGACATTTTCGTATCCGCCACACCAGCTAACGCTATTAACCGTGATGGCAGCGCTTGTGAATACAAACCATCCATCATGGTTTCGTGGCGGGACCCGAAAACTCTATCAGCGGAACACTCGTTTGCGCCTCTGACGAGTGAGAAACAGCGCTTTCACTTCCAGTTTTCCGGCATGTTTCACGTTAATAGTCATTGGTTATGAGTGCAGCGTTTCAAAAAATCCTGAGATTCGGGAAATTCACCAACACAGAGATTTCCGTGAGTGCTGCCTTCAACATGGCCATCTGTTTTATTTCCGAACTTTTCCCACTATAACAAAATAATGAGAATTTTGAATGAGGTTACCGTTCATAGCAGTTGCCACATTTTTAAGCCTAACCATAAGTCTGAGCCTAAACATGAGTGCCCCCACTCCTTTTTCACCGTTGTTGGTAATAAAACATCCGAACGAAGCCACGTCCGGTGCTTCTGTAACACCCACTCTTGTTACTGATGGTTCGCCCTGTTGACAAAAAGACTCGATATCGATGATTCTGGGTTATTTTGGGAACAGACGGGTGTCGCAAGACGACCGGAGGCGTGGCGCTGCTGTGTTATCGACCCACATCCAGCACGGGCCGGCCGAGTTGGCACTTCAGCGTTGGGCGTCCTTCTCACAAATTGATTTTTATTCTAGATCCTCTGCCTTCAGTGCTGCAGTTTCTCTCAATTCTAGTTGAAATAAGCACGTTAGGTTTTGGATAAAATAATTAGCAACCACTCTTTCGAGTCCATAAATCCCAGCCCGACGTTTGCATTTCGGGGTGAGCACACTTATCCTAAGATATTTTGGGCTTACGCTCTTTGGTTCTGTTCCAGTGATTGATCTGGATTTCTCTTCATTAGCTTCACAGGCTATTGATTCGTGACCGCAATGCAGTTCTCTAGAGATTTCGTGTTTGCCCACCGCCGATGCGTCATCGCTTTCCTTTTTCATTCCGAAAGTGTGTATGCTGAAATCCTCTCAGGTCTTCCCACTTCAAATTTATCTCCTTGACCGTATGTCTTGGCTTGATTTCGTAATGAATGTTCGTTTAGCCTCGTCCCACACAACTCTTTGACCATTAAATGTTATTCAGGTATGTCGGAGGCCGAGCCGGATCAGCCCGGTATTTACCGGAGCGAGCAGATGACGCTCGCACAGCTTTTCCTCCAGTCTGAAGCTGCCTATCAATGCGTCGCAGAACTCGGAGAATTGGGATTGGTGCAATTCAGAGATGTGGGTTGTTGATATTTCTTTTTTTCTGCTTCTCGCTGTGATGTTGAGCTATGGGAGAGTTCACAGTAATGCCACATGTGAACGTGACATTGCGGTGCGGTTCGGCTCTATATATAACATAGTGTGCAAGTGGGCCATAAATACACGAAAAGACATCGTGTTTCAAGAGCGATGCTGAATTTTGGCAAAAAAAACTGGCGGGGTCAAGCATGACTAACCCCTTTACTTTAGGTTTTGGGATCAAATCGCTAATTTATTAAAGGCAGTGTCCCACCTCGTTTTTCGTGGAGGAGAAATAAACAGATCCTCGCTCTCGTAGCCGCACTGATTCCAAAGATGAATATTAAAATACACAAAATGGTGAAATCCTGTTTTTGAGGGTCCAAGTTGTAGACTTCGCGGAACTCTTAGGCGGAGCTGTGTGTGAGTGCTGACTGACCGCCACGGCTGAGCGTTGGCAAACGTGAACCTTTCGCCCATTTTATATGCTCTGGTCAACCTGCTTGGCTCATTTTGTTCCGCTATCAGCTCAGAAAGATGGTCTCAGTTATCCAAGGGAGGAGCACGTTTGAAAAGTTTGAACTCTTGTAACAGTTGTTTCTGGAGTATTTGAAGTGAAGCGAAATGCTCCATCATTTTGCAACGAGCAAGTGGAAGACCCTCATAGGCGAGGTATGTATGAGACGAGCACCACATTGTATATTTCAGTTGAACCCCGACACAAGCGCATTCCAGCGAAAGTACGTGAACGAAGTCCGAAGATGCGACGAGATGGAGCGAAAACTGAGTAAGAATCGCTTGAGTATTGCCTTTTCTGTCTGAGTCACATCTGAAGCAGTGTTCATGAAAGTTTTCGTTCCGAAACTCGGCGAATACGCCCACGGTGACATCTCGTTCTTGTCCGTTTGGTGAAATTGTTCCCTTTTTGCCGCATTTGCTCACGGGGACCTTTCACAAGTATGATAGCTAGTCGGATCATACTCTCGTTCTGGGCGTTGGTTACCGCATATCAGCTGTCTTTTTCTTTGTTCAAAGAACTATGGTAAAAGGGCACGAGCTAGTGAATTACATGCTCTACCACTGAATTAAACAACTAAACGTGTTTATGCTGTTCTATTAAAATTAGGTAGTCATCGTACTAATACAGCGAGCGCCGATAGAAGTGCGTTCTTCGCGCGTTCTGGAAGCACGCGACGCAACCGCGCGATCGCATTGGAATCGTCTCCGTGATAGCAAAACATAAAATTTTCTTGACCGTCAGTTAGTTTTCTTAAGAGCTGACATCAAATACAGCGAAAAACTATCAAGAAAGCGCTGTAATTTGCTATTACGTCGGCGATTTCGGCGCGACCGCTACGCGCGTCCTCGAATAACGCACTTCCATCTACGCTCACTCTACCTTACTCCCCAATTACCTGTCGATGTACACAAAAAGGCAAGAAATGGATCAGTAAAATATGCTTCTGTGGAAAAAAACAGTTCTTCAGTTAAATAGGCAAAATCGATAGAAAAAATGAATCGTGGTAGATACTGGGGAGATGTGTAAATGTCTAGATACCTACAGTCGTTTTAAAAAATACTTGCCTTCGGCATCCACCGCCCGTCTGTCGAGCCGCGCCTCCTATGCATTATCATACGTGCTGCGACGTGGCTCAGTCGACACGTAGCGGGAGGCAAGTATTCTTTGGAAAGACTATAACTATGTGTTCTAGGTCATCATTTCATTTCATTTTTATTGCACTCAAGGTGCGCTACACAAGACAGGTGATCAATCGATGAAACACAGGAAGTGAAACAAACTTATAAAACACTGTGATAAACTTTCAAACTTACAGTTAGTACAGAGGTAAGAGTAGAAAATCGCTAAGCCACGACTTTATTGGAGAAAGAATTTTCCGTTTGTAGGTGGTTAGAGAGGCGTCATCCACAAAAAAAAAACATATATACGCCTTCCTGTGAGAAATGGTGTCTTGTCTTCCAAAGCAAAATCATATTCTCAGTAAACTGTCAATCAGGTGAGACATTGCGAGCCCAAATAGGCGTTCATATAGTCACACTTGCTATATCGAAGACATTTAACGAGGAAGTAGACGAAAAGGGAATTGTCCATTCTATACACGAGTGCGATGAGCCAATATGAGTGCCTCCCATCCTTCACAACCCCTTTTTTCACAAGAAGTGTTTCAGGATAATTTAACGAAGAACTACTCCAAGATAATTCAGCGAAGAAGTATTGTTTTAGGATACCTCGAACGGGAGATCAAGAAGGATCAAATACCTATGCTAGATACAGGGGAGAATCCGGATGCTCCACAACCTCGTGAGATGATTGACCTAGAGGTAAGATTTAATTCATTGTATTTTATCCTCACTTTTCCTCATCTCCATATGGATTCATTCACTTTTCAGCACTTTTACTTTCTTCTGAATTGTACCTACTGTTTTGCCCCATCTGTAATTCAACATCTGTATTGGTTTTCATCTCTACTCATCTATATTTAATTTCCATAATTTAGGCAACCTTCGAAAAACTAGAAAACGAGCTTCGTGAGGTTAATAGGAATGAGGAAACCCTCAAAAAGAACTTCTCCGAATTAACAGAGCTGAAGCACATACTCAGAAAGACACAAACATTTTTTGAAGAGGTGAGTTTTTTAGACACATCCTGATGCATAGTTGCTTCACACTCATTTTGATTCGATCATTGGATGGGTTGCTGTTATTGCTTTTAAAAGCATTGTTTCTTCCTAATAACTCCTGTTTGTGCATGTCTAACAACACTATTCGTTAGCCACATTTCCTCTTGTGTCTTGTCGAAGCAAGTGCTCTATTTCGTTTGAACACATTATCAACAACCGCATTACGTGGGTACGCTATGTTCGGGTCATCCATGAAGAACGATAGGTCATAGCAGCTGGCAGGTGCACAGTGTGCACTTTGCAAAGGCTGCCTCGTCCGTCTTGCACGATGAACATGCCTACCCTGTTTGAAGGACTGAAGTCTCTATTCGTGTACTCGTGGTCACCACGATCCAAATGTCTGCAGTAGCAGAAGCTGCCACGCAGCCGCCACGAACCCAGTCGCAAGGCTGCTGCGTGGCGCCATGGCTGGCGGCTGCGTGACAGTTTCTGCTACTGCAGGCGTTTGGATTGTGGTGGCCTCGAGAATATCCGAGCTAAAGTGAATATGGGTTTTTGAGTTTTAGAACAAAAAACATTGTAACTTGCAGTATTTACGTGTCGCATTCCAATGAAAATTGTTGCCCTTCATCCTGCTGAATTATGTACGTCTAGGGCGTGGAAATTTCACGGCTTCTCACGAGTGGAAAATGTCTAACATACGTGTAACCGTACCACCTACTAATCTGTTACCCCACTATGGGCGCGACTGCATTTGCATGGGACATTGACACACAGGTTCACAGCAGCCACTTTTTGCCAGCTGTCATTCTTCCTGGCATATACCCGCTATGTACCCAAGTAATGGTTTTCAAAAGTGGAAAAAGAGCTCAAAGAAACGGAGCATTAGGGATACATAGCAAGCAATATTAATGACAATTTTTGCAGAGAGGATTCTAAGAATATGTAGAAAATATCTGCAAAGGGTAAAGAAGAATGAAGCAACGTTTTACACAAATTGGTTTATAATTCACTTTGGGTTAACCGGCCCAGGTAACTTCTGAGGAGACATGTAGAATGTACAGTATCGGTGAATCATTCTTGCATCACAGAGTACCGCTTGCATACTCTGCCGCACCGCACCACCCATGCCACATAGGGCTGCGGCGTGGCAGAGAGAATGGGCGCTATTCTTTGATGCAAGGATGATTGACCGCCATTCTATGTTCTATAATCTAGATCACATGACCATGTTCAAGAAAGTTCCTGTCATTTGTCAAGAAAGCGATCATTGGCGAAGGTATAAAGTGAGTAGAAGTAAACGTGCAATAAAGGGTGGACCAAGAACACGGCAACAAAAGAAAACGGCGGGCAGAAGTACAGAAATCTATGTCTACTGTTTCCTAGTTAGCAAAAGGCAAAGCAACATCACTATAGAGTAAAACTCATCTGTTTGTGTGTTTGTTGGTTATCGCTTATATCTCACGATCCAACCAACAAACACACATGAAACCTATACCGTTCGACTCAGAATTGTGCCCCGCAGTGCAACGTAAGGGTCTTTTGCCGTTTTTCCGAAAGTCGGTTTTATCGATTTTTGGCCCCCTATTATCTGCGCAAAGCGCAGCTTCGCCGCGCTTCGCGTAGATCACGATGATTTTTTTGCACTGCGGGGCACAATTCTGTCCCGAACGGTATAGGTTTCATGTGCGAATGTCTATGAATAGTCTACCACAGAAAAAAGCGGATGTTTGTTTATTGTTTATTCATTAACTTATTGGAATACAAGTTGCTATCAGTGATTAAACTCTCAGGGTTCTGTCTGAAGTCAATTGAGCGTTTTCGAAAGGGTTAAATGCGAAGTTGAAGTTTCTATACGGAGGCGATTACCAATACACAATTTGATTACATTCCTACAAGTGCTCCGACTCGCCTTTGGCGAGCTTCGCAAAAGTCGGCTTCATCTGCTTTGTTGAAAATTATTGGTACGTTAGTACCGAAGTCCCGCGAAGCGGGCAAGTGCGAGACTCGCCGGAGGCGAGTCGGAGCACTTGTTTAGAGGTATTCCTCATCTTCTAAAAAGAGACCATGAGACATCCAATGGAGTTGCAGACTGTGGGGTGCAGATGGTTGAACAAAAATTGATCCCCTATTTCTTGAAGTGTTTTGTTGAAAGTGCCGGATTCTTATGGAGGTTAGGGTAACTCTATGTCTGGATTACCGCGGAAACTTGCTAATCCAATTGATTGGATTCTGGGCTTTGGCGTGGTTACTCGTTAAAACCAGTGGGTCTTTGAATTCACTGTTTCTCTAATTTTGAACAAGACATAATCTAACCGGGAGCAACCTCCCAGTCGAGTTTGCCTTCCACGCAGAATATGTTCTTTAAAAGCAAATCTTGTGTTCTAGCCGTAATTTTGACTTACCCAGTGTTAATGCGGTCTAGAATGTGACCGACATCTTCTCCTTTGTGGTCATATAACTCCAAATGAAAAAAGTTTTCGCTGCACCTGCGGACCTATTTATATAGTCCGTTTCAGAAGCTACGAGAGCTGACTATTTATACTTACTGTCTGCCACTTTTGCCTGTCTCTCTGAATGCCGTGTGCTATTCTGTGTTCGCTCTTCTCAGGTGCCTGTCCAACTCTTCTGGTGTAACGAAAATGACATGAGTTAATTTTGAAACATGCATTTATTTATTTGGCGAGAGAATGTTTGCCTAATACAGTATTTGCCTGTATTTGTCCGCTTTTGCTAACAGTATGCTTAGCACCACATTTTGTTTTAGAATGAAAAAGGAAAACATGTATGAAATATATACACCAATCGCCACTGGCAGTAACTAGTGAGATAGAGGGCTGGGTGTGGGGTTATTGGGTTGTTTCTAAGTTAAGTTAAAAGCATAGGTCACTTCTTATAATCACAATTGGTCCTTCAAATCATGCTGTTATTGTGTTAGTGCATGCTGTTCATCCTGCGTATGTGGCTAGCAGTCTTGTCAGGTAGTTTTTCTATGCTGTGTTTCGTTTGCATGATCTGATCACAATGAAATGAAATCGCTTCACTAAGGTAGGAACGCCTTTTTGTGAGAAGTTATCCTGAGGAACATGAAATCGGAATGTTCTGCGTTCACAACATGGGGACTGGCTTCTCCTCTTGCTGGAATGTATCCTTGCAGTGCACCTTTTCGCATCATCATGACATGATCCCTTGATTTAATTCATAGAAGGTAAAGAGTCCGAGCATAGGATTTTGACAGCAAAGATTCTGAGCGCAGACGCATCACCTGCACAACCGCCCCTTTTTACTTACTTACCACTCCAAGCGAATATTTTTGAACAAGTATGTAATCCTGGTGGCGTCTTTTTGCGGTGATCATGCTGTTGTTATCATTGTGACGATTTGTGAGGTGGAGCACGATCGACGACGTTTTGGTGAATCAACTAGAAGAAGGACGCTGAGTGGAGAACAGGAGCCACTTATAATTACTGCTGAAGAAGAACCGCCGTCTGGACCGGGGCTGTCGATGACCATGCTAAGACTTGGGTAGGTGGAGGTGATTGGAAATGGCTTGTTGCCTGAGAAGCCCTTTTCTGGGATGTGTTTCTTTTGAATTCATGCACGTTTGGTTTGAGCATAGCATCATATTATTGCAATATTTTCTAAACTATTTATTCGGCCATGATTACTCAGCAAGTGTATAGTTACTGTAAAAATTTAATGTGATTTTTTTTTGTATTTTTTCACATCATTCACTTGCTGAGAAATCGCCATGCCTTCTTACATGTTTTACAATGCATCCAACACCCCACAATGTCCTTGTTTCTCANGTGATTACTCAGCAAGTGTATAGTTACTGTAAAAATTTAATGTGATTTTTTTTGTATTTTTTTACATCATTCACTTGCTGAGAAATCGCCATGCCTTCTTACATGTTTTACAATGCATCCAACACCCCACAATGTCCTTGTTTCTCAGTCACAACTTCATAATATTTTCTTTTGTCACCTATTTTTTATCCACGCACAAGATCGTACAATCCGATGTGATAGCACTAGACGTAGTTGAAGGTCATGGATTTAGTGAGGGAAATGCTCCGTTCATTTTGAGAGGAGTACGTTCAATGGAGAGTGTTGATATGAGGGAGATGGTTTTTTCCCACGTGAATAACAACCTGATTAGAGGGCGTTCTGGCGTTGAGCGTTCTTCTACGACACGAACGAATGAGCAAAAACATGTTATGAAGGTTGTAGATTGTAGAGTGGTATACAATGCAGTTTTCCATCTGGCCACAGCGTTTTCGGTGAATGCGGGAAATTTGGGGATGAAGTGTGAATTTGGCTTCATAGGTTAGACCGCCTGTTCGTCAGTCTCTCTAAACAAGAGGATTGCTTATCAAAACAAAATCTGGAAGTGTTGCACGGTTCTAAAAATCTTTGACTCATGCGGATTCGGTTTGTTTTGACATCGTGAGCAGACATTTTCATAAGTTCATACCATAGTGACAGTCTTCTGATATCAATTTTTCTTCTTCCTTTGGTTTCACTTAGAGCAATTGTCCTGACATCACCAAATTACAAGAACTAACATAGGCGGGTGCCGATACAATGGTGCCGCCTGGTGATGGAACCGATTCGGAGACGATGGAATTAACATCTGCGGCTGGCGCACCCCCACATACAACTGGACCACTCTTTCATAACTTTGGGTGGGTGTGCCATACAAACCACGCATGCTGTCGAAGTAGTGACTCCCAATGCTTGTCATTAATCTGTGTTATTCCGCCTGTCGCTTGTGCGTAGAATGCATGCCAACATCGAAGCCACCCACTCCAAGATCATTCCATTCATGGAAATGGAAACATTTTATTCGTTGAGAGGAATATCCTCTGATCTCTTGTAGACAACCTTCCTCTGCGTATTTTACATCTTCGATGGAGCGGGAAAAGTTTTTTTTTTTTGATTCTTTCTTAGTTCAATTCGTAATAAATGCAGGATTAATTGGGACATGATGTCCACAATCGTTCAACATAAGTGTGAAATTCCGTCGTTTCTCCTCCATCAACGTTGCAAAATACAAGCTTTGATAAATCGGCCTCTAGTTGAGTAAATAAGTATTGTGGTAGTGGAGCTGCTGTTGCACATATGGTCAAATGTTGTGTGTTGTGTTTCTGTAGCATGAAGAGCTAATGGCAACTTCTGAGGAGGACGCGCACAGCCACCCAGGGATGCAAAGCGACAACGCCCCACTCAAGATCCAGTTACGGTAGGCAAACGTAGCGTTAGTGTCTGTTATAGCTGAACATGTTTTTGAAGAGTGGCTGATTTTTCTCGTCGTTTTTCTTTGCAATTCGCCGTTGCCTCATAGAGTTTTTAGCTGGTAATGCGTTCAACAAACACTTGAGTATGGTCTATTAGTTTGAAGTGGTGTGCTTCCGCAACGTTCGTCCTCCGTCCATATCGTTATCTCTAGCAAGTATGCCAGTTATTGATGGCTGGAGATGAAAGTTATGAGACGTAGGAGCGAGGGATGCGGAGAGAGCATGTTCCAAGTGAGAGGGTCGAGTAGGTCCCCCCGCGAGTCTGCAGCCGCGACGCTAAGAAACCGCTCGCGCAATCCGTCTATCTTTTTGAGAAGGACTGTAATTTGAGCACGCTAGTTTCCTTTTTTCTGCCTAAAAAAGTTTCAGTTTTTACTATGAAAAGTTGAACACATTATCAGCTGATAAATTCCTCTAGATAGTGTATTGCTTCATGCTATACCTTTCCCATATTATGATGAAGGGATATGAAACACCATTCCTCTGTGGTTGTGGTTGTGAGGGTGTTGGATCATTTGGAATACCAGTTACAATCAAGTCGGAATGTCATGCTCGCTGAACCGTATTTATACATGTGTTCTATTTTCGGCTGCATTATTTCTGGAAATGTTGTATTGTGCATTAGTAAGTCGGACGTGCACGAATTCAATCACCACGTAACGATGTTTTACGACCCGATTGTAACTGTGTTCAGATGTAAATTCTCTTGTTTTATATTTCACTTACTGGTAGTAAAGAGAACTAGCAACATGCTTGTCTGTTGCATTAGAATGGCTGATTATATTCTGTTGATATTTGAGTCGAAGGCAAAGTACTATCCTGGATTCGTGTTTGAGGCTTTCAAAAAAAAAAAAAAGAAAAGAAAAAAAAAACGAGGGAACGCCGAGAAAATTATTTGCATGAGAAGGCAAAGGGGCGTAAGAAACGGAGCCGCCTGGCTTAGTTTGAAATTGCATGTTGAAGTTGCACTTATAGTCCAACGTGACTATTTGCTAACTCCATCGCTGTTTTCTACCATTCCCTCACGAACCGTTGTTGAGTGTGAGGCAGCAAACCGCTTCGAGGGATTTTCGGAACGATGCCTGTGTATAGTTGAAATCAGCGCCTCAGGGTCAAGGTGCTGCACTTGGTGGGTATTGGCAACTGGGCTGCCAGCTCGGGGCTGGGCTATCCTCCTTACTTTTTATTGCGTCTGTTCACTCGTTTCAAAGATGGTACTTCACGGTGAAGCTTGGAGTGCGTATACGAAAACTCAGTGGTTAGAGGCAAGGTCCGGGCAAAATTTCGTCTCCCGGATTTCTGTTGGAATTGTCGTCTACTGCGACGCTTTCGACGGAAACAATCGAAAACTCCCTGAAAAAGTCCACAAAAAACCCATTGACCAATTTTAGTATGGCGGTTGCGTGGTTGCATAGTACGTGCTTTCAAAAAACGCTCTGCGGCGCGCGCACATGTTGTCTATTGTGCCGTTGTAGGAAAAATTTACCTTCAATGGTCTGCACAGAGTTTGTGTGATGAGGATGGGTTCAGGAAGTGTTCATTAAGGTTTATGCATCCAATTGCATCACCCATCATTGTTGATTCAGCACGCGAGCACTTTTGAACTGAAGCATGTTTTCCCACGGCTACAGTAATTGTCGAACGTTCTGTCCCTGATCATGCGATAGAGCTTACATCCAGCTCTCGGGCTTGAAATACGTGCTAAACATATGGTTTGGACACCAAGGAACAAAAAATCCGGGTGGGTGAGATTTTGACCGAACCTTGCCTTTAAGCTTCTCTTTAGTACATATAACCCACTATTAGTCCGTATCTAGAGACCACTAACTGCAGCCTTCCCTCGAGACGAACCATTCACAAAATCTAAAGCTCTTTTGCATAGCATAATTGCCAGTTTTGCTTCTGGATCAACAACATTCTAGCCAAAAATGAGATAACCATCTCAATTTCGGTTCATATTAGATATGGCAGCGGCCTGTCCAAGTTAAACCACCTAGTGCTGCATGCTATTTGAGCAAGTTCTGGCTCAATCACGAATCATCAGATGGGCTTTGCCTTTGACTGTTTACCCCAACCGTATGTGCTTGCATACGGAGGATGTTTGAATGCGCTGAAAGATGTTAAAATCTTACATCATATGGTTGTTTAACATTCCCCATTCAGTTTCGTTGCTGGCGTAATTCGCCGAGAACGTCTTCCTGCATTTGAACGCCTCCTGTGGCGTGCCTGTCGTGGTAATGTATTCCTGCGGACTTCTGAAATCGACGACGTCCTCAATGACACTGTAACGGTTCGTGATACTTTTGAGAGACATATTCAGTATAGAAAATGTAGCTGCGACTAATTTTAGGTAGCATGCTAGGCATTTCTCTTTTCTTTAATTTTTTTGTGTAACTCCGATGAAGATATATTAAGAACCAGCGTTGCAAATCCCCACATCGGCGCTGCGATGTGGGGAGCAGCAACACGGGTTCAGCCCCATTGCTACTCGTGTGGGCATGAACGATGACCATTTCGAAGCAAACATAGCTTTTTCTAGGGCGAGCCAGTTAACAAAACCGTTTTCATCATTTTCTTCCAAGGAGACCAACTCAAGACCAAGGTGAAAAAGATCTGCGAAGGGTAAGTACATAGTGTATTTAGTCACCAGTTCAGTAGCAGTGGTTGGGTGTGTAGCTGTAGTTACTTGAAGTCTACTGTTTCAATTTGCCACTGACATTTCCTATGTTACACAGCGTTAAATGTTGACGTGCTTATATAACACATGCGTCCATTGTTCTTCTTTTTAGTTGCACCAAGACACATACCATTGGCTTGTGCTGATAGGTGAGCATTGCATTGTGCAAAATGGGAAATGTCAGCAAAGGCAAAATAAGTAGATGAACATGTCCTGAGATCATCTTTGGGTGGAAATTCGGGGGCTGAAACACACGGACAGATACACCACAATGTTTGAGAGTAACTGCGACAGCAGTGAGCACACGCTGTGATGGAGGACATCTCTAACTTTTACGGAATTTTGGTGATTGATAGCCAAACTGTTTTTGTGCTCTAAAAATTTTTCCGTGAACATTTGAAACAGTTTCGGTCCTTCATGTAATTGCTGAGCTGCAAGGTCATAGGACAGCACTCTGTTGCAGCCATTTTGGAAAAACGGAATCAATTCCTCGATTTGAGGTAAAAAAAATTATGATGTTAGTGCGTTAGAGATTCCGGGAATTGTAGCTTGCCAATTCGAATCGTTCCTCACTGAGACTTCATTCATTTATTGTTTCCATCACAAGAGTATCACTTTTCTTAAAACCCCTATTGCCGATTTGAACAGATCGCACCCATTTTTGCAGATTCCGTGCGACACTTTACCCATGCCCAGACACACCGCAAGAACGACGTGAGATGTCAATAGGAGTGATGACGAGAATAGAAGATTTGAAGACAGTACTGGGACAAACTCAAGATCATCGTCATCGAGTTTTGGTGAGGTTCTGCTATGACCGTGGTACATCTCAGTCATACGTAGTTCTGCGATTTAGGTGGCTGCTTCAAAGAATGTGCGCATGTGGTTGACGAAAGTGCGTAAAATCAAGTCAATCTATCATACGCTGAACTTGTTCAACATTGATGTCACCCACGTAGGTCTTATTTATTGTGCAGTGTTTTGCTTTGGTTAAGTAACGAATTGATTGGTTATTTGAATGTCATTCTTGCGCTCCATAGTGCAGGCAAAACATCTATGAGACGACAAGAACATAGCACCTACTTCATACTAAAAGGTGAAGAATTTGCGGATTAAAAAAGCTATGACAACTCACACACTATAGGTGGTTCAGTCTAAAGAATTTGTTTCCATTCTACCTAGTAGTTGCTGTGAAGAGCCTAACTATGCGTACATTGGCGGTCAATAATCCTTGCGTGCAGAATATCGCCAGTCTGCCGTGTCGCGCCGCCCCACCTATGATGGTGCGTGGGTGGTGCTGCGCCGCTGGGCAGACTGCTATTCTGCAACGCGAGGGTGATTGACCCACTGTAGTTGTTTATTAGAGGTCTCCTTAGATCCAATATTCAGTGAACAAGTAGGTTTTATCATTCTTGATATATTTTTCCGGTCACTTTAGTAAAATCTGTGCCCGCAATTTGACCAGTTTTTCGTGTGCTGAGATTCATGGGTTATTTTACAAAAGCTAGCAACTAACACACTGTCCGAGAATTTTCATGAACCTTGCTCCAGGTCTTTGTCTCTAAAGAACAACTCAGGTGGGAAGTGCCTCACATCGTTCTGAGGTTTAACCAGTATATGCTGGGGATTAGGGGTGA
>JARK01001611.1:253110-266146 GCA_000688135.1 Ancylostoma ceylanicum
GGGGGGGGGGGGGGGGGGGGGGGGGAGATGGAACAAAATGTATGTTTCTACCTCAGTAGCTCGTGAAATCCATTGCTTACTATGACGGAGCTTCAATATATCCATTCACTAGGATGCGATTTCTTCAGTCAAGATTGAACGGGAAGAGTTTCCACAAAATGCATCTCACTAGGTATAACTGTGCTTTATGGAGGCTATGGTACTCCAGTGACACCAGCGCTCCGAATTCAACATTATGCTGGTGACAAGCTTGGCCGAAATCCCCACAACTTTTCAATGTTTTCCTACTTCTGAACTAATGAACATTATTTGTTGCCTGCCAAACGAGCGCTGCCATCTTGTTTGTATTGTTTTAAGACAGTCACATTCTCACTTTCGCTATCCTACGCTGTTACTTAATGTCAATGTAGTTGCACCACCGAATCGTCGCATTGCAGAAATGTCTTATTGCCGAGTGCTGGTGCCCACTCAGTGAACTAGATCGTATTAAAATGGCACTGAAACGAGGAACGGTTAGTTTTCGTTGAGCTTCTAATTTTTCAGGGAACGTTTTTGTATGTTCGTGGGCATAGTAAGCATTTCTAGGAGGAAAGCGGTAGTCAGGTGCCATCTATTTTAAATCGCATGGAAACGACGGAAGCACCTCCAACTTACCATAAAACAAACAAGTTCACAAGAGGATTTCAAAACATCGTAGATGCTTATGGCATCGCTACATACCGAGAAATCAATCCGGGTGGGTTCTTTGCAAATTTTCCTGCTTGGCATTTACGGCTAAATACAACATTATTTTTTAAAGCTCCGTACACGATGATCTCGTTCCCTTTCCTATTCGCAGTAATGTTTGGTGATCTCGGACATGGTACAATAATGCTATTAGCTGCTCTCTTCTTCATACTGAAGGAGAAGCAGCTTGAAGCAGCTCGTATAAAGGACGAGGTATGTACCAAAAATGAAAGTGAATCTGTTTATTGGAAGCACTCTCTTCTTTTCCAGATTTTCCAAACGTTCTTCGGCGGTCGATATGTAATTTTCTTGATGGGAGCATTCTCAATATACACTGGATTGCTCTACAACGATGTGTTCTCGAAAAGTTTGAACATATTCGGTTCTGGATGGACGAACTGTTACGACTTGCAACAAATTGCTAGGCTCGGATACGGTCCCGAAAAGAATTTGATGTTGATACCTGAGAAGGCCTACGATGTAAGCTATTTCCTGTTTATTTACGTCATAATTTGTTGTTGATTTTCGTTGTTGCTGGTTATCACACCTGTCTTTTATTAATCCGTCGCCCAACAGAATTTCGGGGAACACCCCATTTTTAGAGGCCGTCCCAATTTTTTTTTCCTAAAATTGTGCAGTTCCAGGGTAGGGGGAGAGTAATGGAATGTCCTGACTTTTAAGTTTCGATTCTGTGTAAACGCGAAACGCGCTTGTGTGAAATGTGCTACTTTAGTTCTAGATTTTCATGTGTCGGTACAAGAGAAAGAGTCGAGATCTGGTGTTCCCGCTAGTAGCAGATGTTATGAAGTTATACTAAGGACTATGTTCATTTGTGTATGCAACCTCCAGATCCAGCAGAGGCGTGCATGACTCATCGCTGTTGGTCATGTCTTCTTCCAGATCCCTAACTACTCAACGCTACCCCCCTCCCCCTACCCTAAATTTCTGTACATTTGTGCTCTGCTTGAGTATTGGTGAACTTCTTAGTTTTTGTTTTAATTTTAGTGTCACGGTTAGAAGATTGTATCGAAAACATAGGCGATTTCCAAGCAGTGCGTGTTGTCTGCGATATTTCGTTCTATTCCATGTCCCTCAGATTGTTAGTGGTTGTTTTAGGATGCAGCGGGACCGTATCCGATAGGTGTAGATCCAGTATGGAACTTGGCAGAATCGAACAAGTTGAACTTCTTGAACTCACTGAAGATGAAGCTCTCCGTGATCTTGGGCATAACACAGATGACATTCGGCGTTCTGTTAAGTTACCAGAACTACAAGTGAGACTACTATTCTTGTCTTCCGTCTTGGTTTTTTTTGTGGTCATGTGAAGTGGCACAAGGAGGGTTTAATCTTGTTCACTAGCTATTATCCTCGGAAAAGTTTTTCTTTGTCACTAGATGTACGTATAATCAGCATTAGTAGCCTAATCTGTCTTGTTATTTTCGATATTTTGTTCCACTATCTATCAAAAATAGATAGTTGCCAGAATCTATTTGAAGCAGTTAGTACACATGAGGCCAACTAAACATTATTGGTTCATGATTTCACATTCGTGGTTCTAGGTACTTCAAGTCCGATTTGGACATCAAATTCATGTTCATTCCACAAATGATATTCCTAGCCTGCATTTTCATTTACCTTTGTTTGGAGATTGTTGTCAAATGGATATGGTTTACTGCAGGGGTATGCTCTGTTTCTCCATTTGTCTGCATTTAATATTTCCGGACATGTGAATCGAATTTATTATCATTCAGCCACAAGATTCCATCTTCGGCTACAAGTACCCCGGGTCGAATTGCGCTCCATCGCTACTGATTGGACTTATCAACATGTTTATGATGAAGACGATGGGGACGGGTTTCGTGGAGGAAGATGGTTCACAGAAATTCCAATGCTATCTCAATAACTGGTATCCTGGGCAGGTACTATTTTCAACTGTTGTTTATTCGTACTTTGCAGCTTAACAAGCCTTTTAGAGTTTCATATTCACGGACTCTGTGGCGGCATCTAAAGCTACCTTAAAGCAGGAGTTGCAGTGAAGATATATTGCTCAACAGAAGAATGTATTTTTCGAATGCGCCCAAAATTGCATCATTCTAATTTGATCGAAAAAGAAAAAGAATTCTTCCGCAATTGCGTTAACCAGGGTCTGAGCACAACAGTTTTGGATTACAAACATTTTGACATCTCTCATTTGTACTTCCAAGCGCTGTTCGTGAACGTCAAGGTGTGCGTCATGGTTTTCCCGGCGCCATTGTCACTCCTAGGATTTTATGACACCAGTGGCCGGCCCTCTTTTCAATAATCCGAAAAACCTCAGTATAGGATTAAGTTTCTGCAGTTTTAAGCAATCGCCTGTTGCGGAGCAGAATGTTGCGAGCCTCGTTATCGCAGTCAAACCAACGTCTTTTGTTCTGTAAACGAGATAATTAAGGGCTTCTTCCAAACACTCTTCGTGCTCACTGCGATCTTGTGTGTGCCGGTAATGTTGTTCGCAAAGCCGTACATGCTGTGGAAAGCGGATAAAGAGCGACGTGAATCTGGCCATAGACAGCTGGTTGGTGTGCGAGTGCATGCACTCAGCGCACGGTGAAATTTCCTCTGCTTGCCGCATAAATTGTAATTTGTGCCGGATCCGTTATTCCTCAGCGATCCAGACTTCTCCAAAGCGAAATCGAATCAATCCGGACGTTTTACTGTATGCATACAAGTTTTCAGGGTATCGCAGAGCGGGTGCTGCTGTTCCTAGCGGTGGTGCAAGTACCAGTGATGCTTCTCACCAAGCCCCTCCTTCTATATCGTCGTAGTCGATCCGTCGATGCCCACTATCACACTCTGCGCGATGAGGTCCGTAATGTTGCGATGTAAATGTAGCGAAGCTAATCATTTAGCTGCTTTTATGCGTCAAGAAAAAACGATTGAATCCGATGGGAATTGAGGATCCGCCCGCTACATTCCGGTTCATTACTCATGCCTTTGATTTCCAGATGTCAATCATAAGTATTGCCTGTAGACAAAAATGTTCTTACGAGTACATAAGGCACAAAATCTTCCTGGTGGCTGTCTATTTAGGAGACGCCAAGTGTAGAGCTTTATTTAACAATCTCCCATTTCCTCATGCTAGTCACTTCGCTTCACAATGGTTCGTTTGCTCGTGCGTGTACTAGACCAGAATGACTCGGGATTTTGTTGAATGACGGAATGTAGCCGTATCTACACCCAGGCATCCTCCATTCACATTGGGCTGAATTCAGTTCTCGTATGCCGGTTCAAGGCTATAGCTTTCGCCATTCGGCTTTCGATTCGGTTTCCTTGTATAAATCTGGGAAAGCTTCTTTCTTCATTTGATTTTTCATTCATCCTTGAATTTCTCCCTACTGTGCTATTCTTTGCGTCCAGTCATTTCAATATAGCCATAAGCTTATACCATAAGAATTCTTTGTGCTTTGACCACCAACACCACCGCTTCTCCAGCAGTCTATCCTGCTTGCGATACCGTGTTTCCAGAGGTAAATTTCGCCGTCGTGTTGTGTTGTTGTACCATTGCAGTGATGTTGTTGTGAAAGTGGTGTTTAACTCGTTTGCTCCTCTTGAAGATACTTTTCAACGCTTCCCCTATACCCATGCATGTCTTCCCCAGTGTGTAGGTGGTGTTGGTGATGTGTTGCGGATAATCAGCTGCAATGGCATTAATCTGTTGTTGCTGTCGTTCCAGAGTGTGAGAGCTGATATGAACGGAGATGACGCGGAAGTTGTCCATGCAGAACCCAAGCCTACAGCATCTAGCGGCAGCGGCAGTGGCAGTGGTAGTCATGGGCATGGATCTGGCCCGGTACGTATTTTGCGTAATTGCTGCGAGGGATTTCAGACGCTCTAAATCTCCTAATCAATTTTATTTACTGTGTCTTTGCAAAATGATTTCCTGTCTTCAGTTCCGAAATCTTACTTTTTTCAAATGCAGTCTAGGAATCGCGTTTGGAATCCTCGGTTTTTTATTGCTCTGTTATATTATATCGGTTGTTGTCATGCAGTCCTACATATAGGGAACTGGAATCGGCCGTAGACAAAGGACGGGACCGCGCGCGGCGTTCTCGGGCAGAGACACAGATGCTGTGCATGCTGGCTTTGGTTGTCTGCTTCTGTCAGCAGCAGAGAACTCGAAGCCCACACCGCAGCAGGCAACAGAGCTAGCATGCAGAACCCCTGTGTTCCTGCTCGAGAACGTCACGCCCCGATCCCCACCCCCTTGTTTATGGCCGTTTGGAGTTCACTGTAGTATGTATCTAATATGCATCAGTAACATTTTCTTCGTTGGAATATTGTGGTGCCTTCCGAATCCAGTGAATTCATCATTCTTTTAGTTCGAACTCGGTGAAGTTATGGTGTATCAGGCTATCCATACTATTGAATTTGTGTTGGGTTCTGTATCTCACACTGCTTCATACCTTCGTCTGTGGGCTCTATCCTTGGCACACGCTCGTAAGTACCACTATGGTTTTTCTTCTCTACATCTTTGATCTTCCGATCACAGAACTCTCCGATGTGCTGTGGACAATGGTGTTCCGCCATTCTTTCACACTAGATGGCTACTATGGAGCAGTGGCGACGTACATTCTTTTCTTCATCTTTGGCGCTTTGTCGTTTTTCATCCTGGTACTGATGGAGGGACTTTCGGCATTCCTGCACGCTCTGCGTCTTCATTGGTAGGTGTTGTTGAGAAAGCAGTTCATCGATCAGCAATCACTTTTATATCGAGCAGCCACTTTCCTTCACTTTACCAACCAAATGGGTTTTTTGTTGTTTAAAATTATGATTTTCAAAACCGTGCTGTATACTCGTAATTTCGCCAGACACCCGTTTTGGTATTTCTATTTCTATTAGAAATATTTTGGTAGCAATTATTGTAAAAATCTCAGGAACGTTTGCTCCTTATGTTCTTCGTATTACTCTTATTCACATATAATATCAATCACTCCATGATGTTAAACGTTAGCTTTCATGCACTTCTCCGAATTAGATTATGACAACTCTATAAGTATGTTTACAGGGTTGAATTCCAGTCGAAATTTTACGGAGGATTAGGTCACGTTTTCGTCCCGTTCTCGTTCGAGAAAATTCTCGAAGAAGAACGAGAAGCCGAAGAAAGCATGTAGACCGTATAAGCCAGCAGAATGAACGGAAAGTGTCCACATCAAAGTAGAGGATCTGCAAAATCATTGTCGAGTTGTTTATTCGGTTGTTGTAGCCATGGAATTGTGCTTATCGAGCCCTTCTTGCTCTTGCTGTGTTGCGTGCTTTCCTATTTATTCTCTCGCCAAATTAGAGTAAAATTATGAGTAAGTTGTGAGCATTTGCCTTCTCTGTGATTGGCATATTCGATCAGCCCACTATACTAACTATTTATTAGCTTATTTATTGAATCCCACCTTACGTCTGATTGTTTTGATGTGCAAACGTAGGTTGTTTTCGGAACTGTCACGTTTCCTCCATTGACCTATTGTTGTTGCTGAAACTTCACTGGCAAGGGCGTGGTTGCGNCATTTATTCTCTCGCCAAATTAGAATAAAATTATGAGTGAGTTGTGAGCATTTGTCTTCTATTTGGTTGGCATATTCGATCAGCCCACAATATTAACTATTTATTGGCTTGTTTATTGAACCCCCACCTTGTGGCTGATTGTTTTGATGTGCAAGCGTAGGTTGTTTTCGGAACTGTCACGTTTCCTCCATTGACCTATTGTTGTTGCTGAAACTTCACTGGCAAGGGCGTGGTTGCGCATTTTTGGTCTCGGTGTTGTGTTATCTGCATAGTATTGTCGTTTCTCAATGTTCAAGACTGTCAGCGCATTTGCTGACAACCGCAGTCGACCTCACCCAACTTCTGCGTTGCAGGCTGGCAGCCTCGCAGCTGTTCATTCCGAGAAGTTTGTTCATTCCGAGAAGTTATTTGTGCTGAAGTCGACTGCTCGCATAAGCTTTAGATGGTTTTACTATGGCAGTAGCATTTTAACGGACTAGTGTGTGGTGTTTGTGTCGTCGAATAAATGAAGTGTGAAGCGGAGCCTTCTATGGTCGTTTGTTGTTGCATCTTCGATGTTACTGTTAAAGTATCACATTTCAAGAATTCCATTGATATGTTCATTCATAGGGCCTGATGGTGCGGCATCTTTCACCACTCGATTGTCTTTTGAAACCTGGTTGGTGTTAGACTATCAATTTTTTCTTCACATTTTGCCATTTTCTAAGGATGGCACGCTCCAGCCATTGTTATGTACATAACGAATAGAAATTCAGGGATGCCATTGTACTTTTCGGGGATAAAAAGCCAAGGTTTCGAGTAGTTGTTTCCACCGAAAATGTAGTATTCAGTCAGGACTATCAGCGAACGGGGGGTACCGTCATGGTAGGTAGAGGGTAGCTTAAGGATTCCACTATGTAGTGTACTGGTTAACAATACTGAATAATAGATGAAATTGAAGTTTTTTCTTTAGCAAGACGCAAATTATAACAGGATGCTAAATCATGTCCTAATGATGAGGAGCTCTCTAGAACGTTGGAAAACTAGACTTTCTTCTGTGAGTCCAGTATCAATAATGAAAGGGTGTGGGTCGTATGGCGCGATTCTTCGGGTGGCGCTATAGACTGGCTGGATTTGGGACGCGCTATTACCACCCTTATTACGGTAACGCGTCGCGGCTTGGCCGTAACGAGTCCTCGAACAACTCGTCCACCTAACCGCAATCATCCACTCCATACGGAACGTCGCCATCGATTTCTTCCGTACATTTCCTCGAATATGGTTTGAACTATGAAATCGATCTTGGGCTAAACCCGTTCTCAAGAATTTTGCAGAACCAGTCGACGACAATGCCATGATGATTTTCTTTCCAATAATTTTCCTAAACTAAACTTTTCTACGGATTTTCAGGGAGGTTTTGCAAGCAGCACATTCAAAGAGGCCTCGTGGTGTTGGTTGAGGGCTTCGTTTAAGCTTTGACCCGGGGAAAACGTCATGCTGAACTCTGAGTCCTTCCGAGGCTGAGGTGATTGTAACATGGTGGACGAGTTGTCCGAGGACTCGTTACAGGCAAGCAGCGACGCGTGACTGTAACTCGGGTGGTAGTAGCGCGTCCCAGATCCAGCCTGTCTATAGAGCTACCCGAAGAATCGCGCCATACGACCGCCTCCCATAATGAAACATGACTAGAAAGACGAGGCGTACTACTCCCAGCCGAATTAGTGAAAGATGGAAGATTAGGTTGACCAGCGTTGATCATTCCTTCAGATGTGCCACAAATTATTCGTCAGTTACGTAGCTTTCATGGGGTAATTCCTGAAATGTGACTTATACCTTCAGTTATATGAGGTCGACCAACCAGTTAGTGGCTCGAGAATGAAGGTTTGAATTACTTAAAAGCAACACTCGCAGAATTCTTTGTGTTGGAGGTTTTCCCAAATTTCGCGGTCTTTGGGGACGGTGAACTCATATGGCTATCTTATTTAGCTTTCTTGTTAACTCGTAATCCTACAGCATCGCTGATGCCGCCTGTGTCCATTCACACGTCTCTGGAATTCATGAATATCTTGCTTTACACATGCATAACGGGACAACTTAAGATCATTGAAAGCCATTTGATTATACTTGAACTAAATTTATCTGATCAGTGATTATACATTTTTACATTCAGGAAGTAGTCATTTATCTTATTTTCGAGTGATCTGCACGAGAAAAGAGTTAAGATATTGTTTCTGAAACGGTTTAAGAAAACGTCCCAGTCCCCGCCAATAGTGTCTATTATTGGAGCTTTATGCTTGCTTGCTGTATATTATTATTGTTAGTTTTACAGCAAGCAACGTATGCATATGGCTCAATGGTGCAGTTGAAGCAGAGCGTCCGTCATGGGCTCGACTATGGAACGTTGCTCAGAAGCGGTACTCTACAGATGGAGGGGCGAATAGGATAGTGGGAAGGTAATATTATCGTTCACGTAATTAATGAGACCTTGAAAGTTACTACTCGAANCTACCAGTTCACTAAGTTTTAGAGGAAAATTGGTGCGTAGTTCCCGTGCACAGCACTGGATTAAGAGGTACAGTGTAAGAATGGCGTGGAAATATCATTACTTCTGTCCAAGCTCACGTTTCGAAGCACTAAGCAAACACAAAAAGTAGTGGGAAGGCTGTAAACCATGAACATGCATGGTAAAGTGTACGAACACAACATCCGTGCGCAAGAGATTATAGCTAGTACTTTAGTGAACATCTGAAACTAGAAAAATCTCGAGAGTGGTTTCTTTAATGATCCGAACTATATTATATCAAGAAAACTGCGACGCCTATGTCTCAAACTAGTATGAAGCTATGGAACGATTTATTTTTTTTAAAAAATCCATTTCTTCCACTCTTAGCTCACTTCTCCATTTATCTCGGCTTCTGTTCTCACAGTGGAATTGAGTAGTATGGCCTGTTTTAAGTGGGAAGCCAGTTGAAAAAACCATGGGAAAGAAACGAGGAACTTAACACTGAACTTGCCGTAACAGCTAAAAAAAGTAGGTAATATGCAGAAATAATGAACCGTAATCGAGCTCAGAACTGGAACTAACAGGCAGTCGCGTTCTGTGCTCACACAACGCAGAAGGCGTACAAGCGTTCAGTTATTTGAACCCTCATTAACAAATTTTTACGAATGTCAACAAAACGCTCACGAAGTCCATGATTCTATGAACGTAAAACGCCAATATCCTGAGGCAGCGACGATAGCGCGCCCCGGCCCCAATTTAAAGGACGTGGATTACTGTAACCAGAATCGCGCTGTTGTGGATTCCTGTGATTTCTACTACTTTAACTTCTTCTGTGTTAAAATGGAGAGTGAGCACTTCACAACTGTGAGAAGAACACAAGGAATGATGACCTACCTGCAGAGAAATCGGGATCGCTGCTACGGACACGCCGTGTTTTCAGCGGCTCGACGCGCCAGTTAACACTATCGCGGTTGGTGGTCTGCGCAGTGGATCTGCGCAATGCGTATCATTCACAGAGTTTCGTGGCAGGGTGCGCGCACACCCTACAGCGGAGCACTCCTCCGCGCCTTCGACACATGGAAGAGAGCGCCTTCATTTCTCGCGTCTTTCACGCAGTTTCATTTCTTGCGTCTTTCACGCAGCCCATGAGTTGACCCTCTCCAAAGACCCACACAATGACCAAGTCAGCTGTTCCGAACTCCTCTCATACCAATCTACTTATTCTACCGAAGGAATGGATTGCTTGGTTGTCACGGAAATATGTAGACAGTACCATCGACATTTTTTCCCTCCAAACCAATGGGCAGATCAATGATAGAACGGTCAATTCCACAGCGGTGAATGATAGTCCTCATAGAACTAAGTGGCGCTGAAAACAGGAAAAAAGTCTTCTCATCATGTTATCACTCTAAGGATAAGGTGGGAAAGTTGTGGGTTGAGCAATTTTCCAAACGATGCCTTGGAATATATTGAGGACTAATTTGTTATCGAAAAAGTTAGAGATCTCCGGATCGTATCAGCAGTACTCATACCCTCAGTTACGATTCACGATTTACGAAGATTTTGGAAAATATGCGATCTACGATATATGAAAATTAAATCTTGTGTTACAAACATTCCCGGTGGCAATCTTTACGTATCATTTCTATCATCGTTATCTCCTTCATTGCCGGCTCTTTTTTATGATCCTGAACTGGCGATGTCTGGTGATACTCGAAGATGTGCCTCAAATGAACTGGCGATGTGAGTGATAGCGATAGTGGAAACGATGTCTATAGATCGGTATACCACACCAGTTATCACCCTTTCACGTCTGGAGTCTCCTTATTCCCTTTCTCCATGTGTGGACCGCCGGCGGTCGTGGCGATCGCGACGACAGCCGGTTGTAGTAACGATCGTTGGGATTGCTTTCAAAGTCTGGGGATACTCTAACAAGGGAAGGATACTTGGCCATTTGCGATGGGATGTGTACTACCATATGCAGTTTTTGACGCTAATCTCGAATCCGTACCCCAAATTTCCTGCGGGGTTCTGTATAGTGAGTTACACATATTTTTTCGCGCAAGTGCGATACAGCGTACTCTTTTATGAGCTTCAGGCTAAGCCTGGAGACCATGAGTGAGTCAGTCACTGACTTTGAGTACTGTTCTCATATGCGAGCACAACCCCAGGTAAGATGGCTCTATCTGCAGCACACTAGCAAGGCCCTTGTTTCCTCTAGAAGCACTTGATATTTTGAAGACAATAAAACAGCTACATATATACCAGGCTTAACCTGGAGCTCATAAAAGAGCACGGTATATTACGTCTGAGCGGGAATAAAAAGGTGTAACTCACTATGCAGATCCCAGCAGGAAATTTGGGCTACATATTCGAGATCAGCGTCAAAAACTGCATATGGTAGTACACATCCCATCGCACATGGCCACGGCCACCAAGTTGTAAGCACAGGATTTTAACTGATCCTATCACGTCAGTTCATAACAGTGACCCGTGGTGATACGTGGTGGCACGTGGAAATGTTTAGAGAGGAACAACGAATGAATCAGGGTAACCACGAATGCACATGCACAATTATTTGCATACTTCATCCTTTTAATTACCCTTCTCCAGAGAGCCAGAATTGGCACCTCCTGACGTCGTCCTTGGAGATATGGATTCGATTCTCAGCATTGTAGCGGAAGGCTTGAAATCTCGTTGTCTATTGGTTCATGCTCCGGACCAGGACAAAACAGATCTCACCAAATGCCTTGAATACATTGCTCAAGACTTCAAGAAGGGCTTGCAGTTAGGTTTTCTGTTCCATATTTCCAGTTTTAAGGTTGATGTACTTTCAAGTTTTCCTATTGCTCGAGTTGTACTCCACCGGTGTTGTTGTGGGTCTGGGATGTCGATGTAAGGCCTATGGCATACTTCACAATGACACCTTCGCTGTGATGGAAATGAATGAAAATGATGAGAACAAAGCGTTACAAGTTGTATATGTTATCACACAACTTGCGCTAGATAGTTTTTATAGATCTGAATTCTTCTATAAAGTCTCAAAGCCCTCTCTATTTTATGACCTTCACTTCGAAGAGAAGCATTGTGTCTCGGCACTGTGTATAATAAAAGATAAAAGATAGCATGTGGGGGTAGGAGCACTTGCACGAAAACTGTTAGCGCTGTACGGTCGCAGCGACAGCTTCGCTGTGAAAATGTGCCATGTGCCTAACGTAGGACCCACTACTCTGCTTGAAAATGTGCATGAAAATCAACTTTTCAACCCCAAAGCCTTTCTTTCTTCAATTAGTGTCTCTCTCGGGAAGGTTACTCAGGCGCTCGTGGGGTTCGACCCCAGCACAAAGAGATTTAGCCCCGCCCACTGCTGTGGAAGAAGCGACGTGCTGCTAGTGCCGAACGTGCTCTGTTCCTCCCCTCGCGTACTCACTCACTTCTGGTGGTTCGCTATAGGAGAGCGACAGCGTGCTAAAATGTGAACGTGCAAGGTCACATCTAACACAATATGACACGTGAGGGGACGAACACATTACGTCTTCTGGTGAGGTAAGCACGTGAGGGGTGGAACCGGGAGTTTGACCCGAGGTGTAACTGGAGTCGAACCCCCGTTTTTGCTGGGATTGAACCCTCGAGTGTCTGAGTATATAGTCGTGGTCACCAGAATTCTGACCAGTTACGGACATTGCCACGCAGCCGCCACGCAACTCGGTCGCAAGGTTTCTGCGTGGCGGCCACGTCGCTTACCGCCCTCTATTGCCGCTTTCACCACGAGAATACATCATCTGCTTTTCATGTTCTCTAACACTAAGTTTTCACTTTAGGCGTCCCGAGTCTTGCTACTAGGTGGAACCTCAGGGCGTTTCGACCACACTATGGCTGCCATCAATTCTTTGTATTACTCGTCTAAAATTATGGACAAAGATGTGTTCTGCCTCGATGGAGAGAATCTCACATGTGTGCTGGATGAGGTTTGCTCTTTTTTCCGTTGGAATGAAAATCAAAGAAAGAATCCCATGAAAAATCGAGTGCCTGTGTAAAATATTGGAAGGTTGTGCGCTTTTTCAATACGCTGTTTTCATCTTCATACGTGAAATCGTAGGAGTAAAAAAGCCAAGATGTAGAAGTGTAAAAGACATGTTTTTGATTATAAGAATTTCCATCGCAATTTATACTGGATGCGTGCTACTGACGCGCGTGCGACTATATGATGAGGAATAGGGGCTAGTCGCATCGCAGTCGCATAGCAGTCGCACGCGCCTGCGGCCTCGCGACGGCCGCGCTTTCTTTTCATTG
>JARK01001611.1:275462-287390 GCA_000688135.1 Ancylostoma ceylanicum
ATATTGCAGAAAATTTGTGACTTTGTGCGTGCGTGCACACCATTGAGGGGCCCAAGTAGCGGTGAGCGGTGGAATCACTGATTCCACAGGGATAAGCTGGCATCCGAAAGTGAGGAAACCCATGGAGACGGGTCCAGCGATATGATAAGAATGCGTCGGTGTCCAAAGTGGTGGGAGGTGGGTCCAGCGATATGATAAGGGTGCGCCAGCGTCCAAAGTGGGGGGAGGTGGTCCAGTGATATGATAACGGTGCGCCGGCGTCCAAAGTGGGGGAGATGGGTCCACGGGTAGCGATCAGACGTGTGGAATCGCTTGGAAGATGAAGAAGTGCAGGAGCAGGATCTAATCCTACACGAGGAGTGCACCGGTATTCATTGCGGCCTTCTCTCCTACATGCTTCCCTTCCTTCCCTACACCTACTCCCTCATCATTTCTTTCCCCACTCTCTGTTTCCATTCGTGTTTAAATGGACCACCTCCCCCCTTTCTGCTTTTATACACCAATAGACCCTTATCACTTTAGTTACCACAACAGCCCTATAAACATATGCAATTCCAATGGTCATTTGCGCTGTATCGGTTACATTCGAACATTGATAGCCCACATGGCCAACGAAGGAGAATCACATTGCGGAGACGGGAGAAGGCCACCTCTAACGGATTTGGGCAATTTTCAGGAGATCGTTGACTCTACATGGGTGAATATTGATTCGTATCTTCCAGAAGGCTCTTCAGGGTTTTTTTATATGATGTAAAGTATGCGAGCGAAGCAAGCATTAATAGAAGTCTGGAAGTCCGGCGTTAGCCGGACGAACAGACTGGTTTGCTATTATTGCAAGTTCATACCTGAGGATCGAAAGAAGGCATTCAGTAAGGGAAGGTTTGAGGAATGAGAAGAGTGAGTGAGAACCTCGATGCCTCAATGCGTCTATTTTTGCCGGAAGAGTATCGGAGTGTGAGACTCAGCGCTACCCTGAAGCAAGTAAAACCTGTCTCAGTTCATGGCTGCCAACCGTATCTGTAATAATGTTCCGGATATCTACTCGAAATTATAATACTATGACTCTTCTCTCTGACTAGTTTAGAAAAGGCTGCAGTGAATCACACCTTTACAGCACCATAAAATTCCTAACAGGTGTGCGTCATGATGAGGCTAAAGGAGCCCCTCCCTAACCGTTTGAGTGGTACTGGGTGTGGAGCGTTGTACATGGGAATGGCGGTGCGGCTGAGCTCTGCGAAAGGTCAATTCGCCCAATTATCCAGTCACAGAGCCCATCCGCTCCTCCCTTTCCAGGTATAACCCTCTACACCCACTCGTACTCATTCGCGCGCGATTTCACCATACTGCGCATGCGGAATTTGATTGTGATGAGGACGAGATGACATTGAAGGGCGGGAAGTCACCACCTCATTTTCCCTCATGATGACCCACACCTATTCCTGACAAGACCTCCCTAGAGTGGAAATCTGCTCCAGGAAAACGTAAGGGCAATTTGCACCAGATGCGACTTATCAGACGCACGCATCCATTTGCGGAAGATTTTCTATGAAGACTGGTCAACGCGGCATGAAGTTCCAATGAAAAGAACGTGCGGCCGTCGCGAGGCCGTAAACGAGTGCGACTGCGATGCGACTGGCCCCTATTCTTCATCATATAGACGCACGCGCGTCAGTCGCACGCATCCAGTATAAATTGCCCTATAGAGGTGGAGAAACGTCCTTACCGCACACATGTTCCGGTTATCATGCAGGTTCCATCTGCAGTAATTATACGGTCTAGAAATGAGATATTCTTTGGGCGACAAATTAACTGTTAGTTTCCATTGATATGGCATAGCTCATGTAAAAAATAAATAAATAAATAAATAAGCAACAAAATAAATAAATGAATAAATAAACAAACGAGTAGATAAATAAATGAACGATAAATGAAAGAATAAAGTATTGTATTCTATTGTTCGTTCAGGGAGGCTTTGGTTAAGGTGGTCAACGATCGCATAAAGGCCAACAGCTGGATCTATCGGGTTCAATTGCATAAGAAGTTCGCCACTTTCCAGTTCATAACGCAATGGATAGGGTATTTTTTTAAAGTTTCCATTCAGGGGTGTAAAGCTATATACGGCGATTGCTTCTTTCATCGACAATCACACTGTCAAAATAGTTTCTACCGATAATAAGAGGACTGAGGCAAGTCTCCTTTGTTGTGGTCAACCTGCTAGCTCACTTTTGTGCACTTCTTTGATACTTCTAATTTTCAGCTCACTCTGAGAGCTCCCAATATTGTCTTGGCCACTGGGCTACGACCACGTTACCCGGAGATTCCTGGAGCGGACAATGGTAGGCTTTATTGGCGAGATGTAGTCGTCATTCAAGAATTCTTCGATTGCAAAATAGCGGTTCTGTGTTGAGAATGTGGATGGCGGTTATGACGTCACATTATTCGGACACACGAAGATATTGTTTGAATGGATTTTGCAGGGATCACTTCTGATGATCTGTTCTGGTCAGTGAAGTCTCCTGGCAAGACTCTTGTGGTTGGTGCCAGTTATGTGGCGCTCGAAACAGCCGGGATGTTGGCTGATCTTGGTCTTCCCGTCGATCTGCTTATAAGATCTCGACCGTTGAAGCCATTTGATCAGGTTAGTGGAACACTCCAAGCTAAGCACTTATCAGTGTTCTGAGAGCATCAGCGTACGACATGCTTGCGGGAATGTTTCTGCTTGGAAGGTGCCACATGCAACTTTGAGTATCAAGTTGTCCTCTGACAATGAGTATCATCGTGAAGGAAAGAGGGACGTAGCCGCACAACTCTGATTGCCACATTCGGGCCATCCGTCACACCCACATTTGAACTCGGAATGCTTCAATCTCGTAATTGGTGGTATATTTGTGCCTAGCGCCGAACAGATGGGCGTGACGGGCGGCTCTGTATGTACCAATCAGAGTCGTCTGGTTACGCCCCTTCTTCCCTCACGATGACAAACACTCTGTGACAACTGGCAGCTATGCGGTTAAATACCAAATAATCCGACACACTTCCGAAGATCACACTATTAACTCGATTTATTGTTGATAACAGTACACTACGTCGTTATTATACCCAAAATTTGGGAGGAGGTATACTTGAACCAGAATTATGTTCGTTTTTGGGACCTAATCACTTTAAGCCCGTTAAAACCGCGTGCTTCAATTATCGGGCTCTGGATGCTGAACAAGGAAAGATATTGTAGGAAATGGGGCGCTATTCTGGTAGCTTTGTCACAAACTCTCAAATTCGCCCAAGCTCTGGGGTGCTCATATGGGGCGCGAATCACGACAATCTCACTCATCTTGTGCCCTAACTCCGGTTTGTAAGGTTACGTTGGTATTCTTAGTAATATAGGATCTCGGTTCTTGTTTGCATTAAATGACAAAAATGAGCGAAATTTGGACTTTCTCAGAATTTCGGGACAAAGGCAATCGAATATTGTCGAAAATTATCCAGTTCCTTTGCAGTTCATTTGATGTATGGGTGAAGAATTATGGGGCCAGAACATTAAGTCTAGGAATTTCGGGTTCTGTATACCCGCACAGCCGAAACTGTGGTTTTGGCTTTTATTGATTGTGGTTTTTCACACAGTTGTGGTTTCGGTTTTCATTGATATGCTGAGCTGATCCTATTGATTCTGCTGATACAATACTGATTAATGTTCCATCAGTTGACTTCTGCGGTTGACAGATGGCATGCCTATGGCTTTTAGCAAGAATTGTAGACTAGCTCCTCGTAACCTTACCACATACCTTTGCTGATTTTATTCTATCTGAACGGAAGGAAGGGTTGCGGTTGATCACGCTCAAATTTCTATAAACTTTTTTTCTACTGAGATCCTGGGGCTTCATTAATATCGCATTTCATTTTGGGATCGAATGGTAACGAGATGTTAACATGACTGAGTGAGGCCCTAATCAATTAACATTTGCGAATCAGCTGGATATTGATTTAACTCACATGAAACTAGAAGGTAGTGTTTAGCCTATCTTAATAGAACAATACATATTTGGGTACTGGGCCACAAACTTGCAATTTGTGCAGTAAACGGCGTACACCCAAGTCGTTCTTTATCAGGGCGCGGAGTAGCGCATGCCTCGACATGTTGATTTTCTCCATTACCTCTTTGACTATCATGCCCCGGTGAAACGCACCATAAATAGCATTGGCAAGAGTTTTCTTTGTTTGTTTCCAACGTGCTTCCAATTTTTGATCTTTCCAGGACTGTGTGAAATGTGTAGTCGAAGGTCTGAAACATCATGGTGCCAACGTTATCTATGGCAGAGAGGTTGGAGAAGTCGCACTGGATGGCGACAAGAGAAAGGTTGAGAATTTCTGATTGTAAACGAACGCGCGATTTGGTGTCACCTACCGGCATATTTATATATTACGTATTCCACTGTAGATTTCTGGAGAATACCCGTCTTTTTTATGCTGATGGGACGACGATGCTGCGTGACCTCGACGAATGGCCGGCGACGCCGTCAACGCGTGCGTTTGAGCTGCGTTAGCGATGCGACTGGCCCTATTTTTAATCATACGGACGCGCGCTCGTCAATCTCACGCAATTAGTATAAATTGCCCTATATGGCCGAAAAGAAAACGGCTTTGAATCAGAGTGACTGGGGATGGATCAACAGTCCTATTTTGAATATGCTCACAGCAGTCTACAAGAAAACATGTGGGAATTCGTTATAAGAACACTTTTCTATCGTATTGATACTTGTCAGCTTCCGTATATTTTACAAATGTCTAACTTCTAATAAATAGAATACTTTTGAGTCATATTTTGCTGGTTCATCATGGTTAGTACTAATTAATTGACTTTGCAAAAAATCGGTACTTTGAAGAGTCTGATCCCGTCATCTCATTTTTCACCGGACAACTCGTCTACACTGTGACAGGCTGCATCGCAGGTTTCCTTCTTGAGGTTCCGGAAAGAAAGTGGGAGTTCTGTAGTAGATATAATTTTTAGCTCCGATTTTCAATACCAAGTAACACAGGTTGTTCACCACATACCTTATTCGATCTTACATTCCAACTTTACATAGTTTATAGCGTCCCGGAAGTGATTTAGAGAATTTTTATCTTACAAAGCAATTCTCGGATTTCGCTCCGCATTGTTTCATTTACATACATATTTCTTACCAGATAACTCGATAGCTGGAAAGCAGCACTAGCTCAGAGCGGCAATGGGAATCATTTCGCAACCGATAATACTTTCCAAAAAAAAAAAGAATATCATTTAGGAGCTTGGCTCGTTCACAAAGAAGGAGGCGCCGAGTACGCGCTCCATTTCTAAAAAGGCTTAGCTTGCTCAAAAGGGCGCTTAGTTCGGTGCCGTATTCATTTACCACCCAAAATTGCAGGTGACGTTCAAAGACGTGTCCACTGGTCAGAATGTTGCAAACGATGTCTATGACACCGTCATTTGGGCCATGGGTATGTTTTCGGTCTTGATTATGACAGCCAGTAAACTGGGTCTCGCTTTTCCAGAAAGTGATGTCTAGTGCTCAGTGGCGAATGCAGACGGGGTTTGGAGGGGGAAAAGGTGTTCTAATAGGAAGAATAGGGAACTCGGCTAAAAGAGGGACAGGCGGGTGGTTTTCCCAACGTGATGTTATTGAAGGTTCTAATTCGAAATAGATGCACAGGTATAAATATTTTCAGAAAATAATGGAACATACAAGTATTTTAAACTTAGCTAAATTTTCATTCGCCACATAAATTAAATTTGAAGAATATGTTTACCTAATCTGGAGAAGGGAGGGGCTTTTCTGCTACTGATAACGCTTAATCTCCTGATTTTGTGTCAGATGTCCCACAGTTTGTAACACTTAGGACGAGATCCCCAACATGGCACTTTGAACTTGGCCGCAGCAGGAATAGACGTGGATTCCTCCAGTGATCGGATTATAGTTGGGGACGACGACAGGACTTCGGCAAGGAATATCTACGCCATTGGAGATATTGCCTTAGTGAGTTTTTAAGTGGCTTCACAAAATCTGATGATTTTATTGTGTTTATTAGGGACGTCCCGAACTTACACCAGCTGCGATTCGCGCTGGCCAGTTGTTAGCTGGGCGATTGTTCAATGGGAGTAAGGAACTGATGGATTACTTCAACATTCCAACCACAGTGTTCACGCCTCTGGAACTTGGCACCGTTGGGCACACCGAGGAGCAAGCTGCATATCTGTTTGGAGCTGAGAACATCGAGGTTTCCTTCACTTCTGTTCAAGTCTATCGAGTCAGCAAGCCTTTTCGCCATCGTTCTCTTTTTGTTCTTTTTGCCCATTCCCTCACTTAATCCCTTTTCTCTTCCCACTTCTGATCCTTGCATTCTTCCACACTTCCAATCTTTTGGCTGTGTAATAAAAAATTGTTTAGGTTTACCACTCTCATTTCACTCCGTTCGAGTACGTCGTTCCACAAGACGATGACAGTGCACACTGCTATGCAAAGGTGATGGTGTAGCTAAAGCTCCTTCGTATTGCCCCTGCCTGTGCCGGTCGTGTAGAGAGTATTGTTAACCGATGCTCACGAACTGTTTGTCTCCTACACGCTTTCGAAGCTCGGAGTCTTCTCATAAACTGGATATGGCGTGGACAATATCACAGAGCCGGCTAGGCCTTTGAGCGAGTAAGAAACACCTGGATGGGAACGTCACGTCTTTCTTTCACTCTGACCACCAACCACATGCAAAGTCAGTCGATTTTGATGTCGGTCAAGCTTGTAGTACAAGACAGCTAAACAGCCCAACAGCAAGGCAGTTGAACTGCAGAAGTGAGCTTAGTCCATACTTTCGCAGTAAAACGGAGCAGTTTGTAAGTACGTCATTGCTGTAGTATTTGCTAGGAGAGTGACAATCAAATCTTTCCCACCGAAAAAGGCAAAAGCATGTTCAAATCAACCGAAAAGAGAAATTTCGTCTCATGGCTCCATCTGTAGTAGTAAGCTATGCTCGGTCCAGTGGAAATTGAATTCAAAAAGCACAGCCGGGGCTCGGAGTATGAGGTCATAGTGTATCGTCCATTCGGTCTCGCATAGCCCTGGGCCAAGCCGCGCCGAATACAGCTCTAGGTGGCTTTTCGGCGTGGATCACAATCAGGGATGAGCGAACGTATTGCATAAGACCGGAAGTCGGAAGTCATGCGAAGATTGAAGTACAAGAAAATTTGGAGGGACAAAAACAGCATCTGTGACTTCGCGCATTTCAGCTACTGCCAATCCTCTAGAAATCTGGAAGTTAAGTACTTGCATGAGGCTAGAATTAAGGAACTTCCGACTTCCGAAATCGGAATTCCGCCCATTCCTAATCAGAACCTTCACACGCTCTCGATATTCAATCATTGTGGCCCGTTCGTGATTTTGTGGAATTTCCTTCTAGTTTTCTCCAGTGGCATCGTCAGAGATCGAACGTTGGCCTGTTTTTGAGACGAGACTTCTCTCCCAGCACAGCCTAAACCAAGAAATCGAGAACATTCCAGTCAGGATAAATGGCTGAACACTCGGACTGAAGCCCAGCACGTTGGCAAGGCTCAATGATGGAGGACTTTTCGTTTTGATGGGCAGGCGCTCCATCTATGTATCTGGAGAATCCCCAAGCCGTGTCCAGTGACTAATAGCCAATACAGGCAAATAATTATTCAATATTTCGTTGAACACAATCTTGAGGATTTTTACGGTCATTTTTACGAAAATTTGAAAATTTCTTATTTTCAACGAAAATCATGGGTATTGCGAATGGGGTAGACAACCTCACTGGGCGCTTCAGAACCCTCACATCTTCTTTCACCCTTTAATTCTGAGAATTGTAGACTGGGCCATTCGCGAGCAGCTTCCCATCGCTAGAGGTGTCACGTGCGGCCCACAATGAGATCATACCATGAGCGTCTGAGGGTTGTAATCTGCCTCAAAAGAATTGGCATGAAATGAAGTTAGGGGTTTTAGTTTCCTTAGGTGGTAGTGATTTATTACTGAAGAAGCTCTTGGAGAATGTCTTCAAATGCGTTTTCAGGGGCAGCAATTGTGCGCCAACCTGTACAAACTTCCGTTGTTCTACATAAGGGTTTTGAAGGCTTCTAACGAATGATAACTAAATGAATTTCGCACATATCCATACAAAGCGGTGGGTCATAATGAGGCAGAAAGTGGCGTACGATGCTTCTGTGATTGGCTGCTTCATTGGATGACCCAATCACACTACACCCCACTCCTCCCTTGTTTCGCCTCATCCTAACCCACATCCCAATTCGCATAATCTAGCGAATATGCAGAAACCTGAGATTCACTTTTTGTTCCATTTTACAAAACCAATCAATCCTGGAAATAAATTTTTAAAATCACAAGTTGAATAACTTTAGTTGCACGGATATTAATTGGACCACAGCGTTGCATGGGGCCAACCAGGAATTTGCGAAGTAATGCTGCAGCCGCTCTCATTCTCCACTTGTACTTTGGTTCTCAATTTTGTTCTTGAGTGATCTGAAACATAAGCGCTAAACTTGTTGATGTAATAAAAGTAACAGGGCTTTTCCTACGGTGACATAAAATTTTGACAATGTCGCTCTTCTCTCTGAAGTTGAAGCGGATTGAAGTTATATTTCATCCAGTATGACTAGAAACCTCTACTGTTTGCAGACGTTAATTGATAGAAGTTTCGAGCGTGCGAATAAAGTCACACCACTTTATACTAATCTTAGTGATCGTTCTCTCCGGAAAGGCAAAGGGCTTGCAGGGAAATTTCATTTTGTGCTTGATCTAGCCCAAATTTGATCCTAATAAAGCTGCAATAATAAGATTACTAGTGTCCACTGTACGGGAAAGGTTTATCCAAACTCGACGATCTACACTACCAGCACTACACGACTTCGTTCTTTGCCTCATTGTCCACCTAATTCTAAAGCGATGGAGTCGAGCTCTTGCTGTGGATATGGCAGGAGGTCAGCGAATGTTGTTGTGCATAATTCAATTGATACCTTTGTAATTTGATTTTTTTATAAAGCTTTTTTGTTGAAAATTTCAGAGCAACAGAAACCTACGTTGCAACCTAATATAGTCAGATTTCGTACCAACATGCGGTTAAAACATGATCCATTCTACTAACAAAGACGTTTGGAGAGATTCTAGAGAAAACGAAGAGCGAGAAAGCGTGTCGTTCTCAGAGACAAATGTGAGAGTGGTCGAAAATATGCACAAACTTTCAACAACCCTCGCTTTTGAAACAGACTATAACATCCAGAAACAATTACAGGTTGTATGTCTTCGAGAAGAACCGAAGTCGGTGCTTGGCATGCACATTGTTGGTCCCAATGCGGCAGAAGTGATACAGGGATATGCTGTCGCGGTGAAAGCAGGGATCACGTTTGATCAATTGATTGGTGATTATGATTATTTAGAAGATTGAATCTTCCATAGTTGCAGGGTCGGTTACTACCCAATTTCAGGTACGGTTGCCATTCATCCATGCAGTTCTGAAGAGTTTCTGAAGATGCGCATCACGAAGCGCTCAGGAGAAGATCCGAGGGTGCAGGGATGCTGCGGCTGATCATATTGGTGCTATGTATTATAGTACATTCTTGTTAATAGACTATAAATTTGCGCAAATCTTGCAGCTTCTACATCTAAAGAACAAAACTTCCATTTTTCACCTCTGCAGCCATCACAAAGCCGAAAACAAGGTGCGATCTAGCGAAACGGACTCACTTGAGAAAAATCAGTATCTCACGAACATAGAGCATCTCACCTGTCTAGAAACAGCAACGGCCCATACCATTTTTCATTGTGGACGAAAAAAAAAGCTAGTTTAGCCTAGCAACATTCAATCGGGCTTTCGCTCACACAACAAAGTGGGCTTATTGCGTCTCTATAGTTGGAATAGTTAGTCGGAATACCCTGCGACGCCTCTAGAAGCATGATAGAAGAGTGAGGATAGTACTTGAAACTATTTAGGGATGACACCTGTAGCGAAAGCCAGAGTGAGTTCACCTGAGAAAAATCGATTTTTTAAACTTTGAACGTCTATTTTCATGAGTAGCAGGAACCTCACCTCAGGAGCGTAATCCTACTAGGAATAACCACACCATGCTGACTCGAAAAAATGCTTCAGAGGTTCAGTAATAAGCTCAGAATGAGACGTTTAATTTGTGAAGAAATTGAGACGTTGACAAGTAGGATCCACACCGCCCCTCGTCACGGGCGCAATGTTGAAGTTTCTCGGATACGGGGCAGGGATGAGCGGAAGTACTGCGTAAGAGCGGAAGTCGGAAGTTGAGAGAGACTTGGAATACAGGAAATTTAGAGGAAGCAAGCACAGTATTTTTTAGTTCGCATAACTAAGTTACCGAGAATTCTTCAGGAACCTAGGAGCTATATGCTTGCATGGCGTCAGAATTAAAAAACTTCCGACTTCCGAAGACCGGAACTTCGCTCATCCCTGATGCGGGGTCCCCAGAAATCAGAGGTAGTAGCAACAGTTAGCACTTTGGAATAGTTGGTAACATCCTCAGATCGCCTTAGGAACAAAGCCGAAATTTCCCCTCAAAGTTGGGCAGTTTTAAATGTTGGAATGCTTTTTTCAGCTTCCATTGAAATATTTTCCGAATGCGAGCATGCCAGCGTGTTCAGCTCACGATTCTTTGTCGACTGGTACTTGGAATCAGAATGGATTTTTTTCTCGGAATCTCGGGTGGTGAGAATGCTAGAACGGGCATTCTCCTCTCCTGTATGTCTCTTCCATTCGCAAACTGCCTCGTCGGGCAAGGTGAGAATGCCTGCTAGAGCGTTCTCAACACTCGGCACTCCGGGCTTCCCAGCGAAGATCCATCTTGCTTCCGATAAAAGTCACCGGAGACGCCGGGTTCATCAGGGATGAGCTGTTGCACCGACTGCTCCGCATATCCCAATGTCAGCAGCGCCGCTGCTACGGCATATGCACTCTCGGAAGGAATCGACTACACCTTTCTTCGATTATAGGTGGCCACATGATGCACATGGTGCACCACGCGTGTGCTCTTCATGTCCATAAAACGTTCCTCTGCGATCAGGTAGTGCAAATGGTGAATTATCAGAAAAAAGCCGTCTGACTACCCGCGCCTGCCGTGCAAAAATGTGCTCGGTCAGCGTTGTGTTAATCCTCGTTGTTAGGAAATTTGTAAAACCTGTTCACGATAAAGTTACGGTGATTTTTTTCAATTTGATCTTTTCTACTGGTCTTCAAGAAGCTTTATTCCACTTGGATATTCAAAGGCGGCTTTGTTGTGATTTTGACCTGGAGGAATACCTCGTGCTCCTGACTCGAATACTTAAATTCGAATATTCTTGAAATTTCCAGCTTGAATATCATTCATTCGTTCAAACGATTCAGAAGCTCGAATTTTCTTTTTTTTTTCAATGTGCAAGTGTAATCGTCAATATGACAAGTTACCATCGTTGTGTCGAACGTCTTGTGAAGTATCACTTCGAACTCGCCGTATCAGTACTGCGGCGCTATTCGGCTAGTTCTGCACCAAAATATGAAAATCAAAAATTTCTCTGAAACTTTGTCCAGAGGGGTAATTTGACATACTGATCACGAATATTGCACTCATTTTGTGCCGTAACCTCATCTTTGCAGGGTTACGGTAGATATAAGCCTTTGCCTCAATACAGAGTGCACAAGTCATATAACTATGTACCAATGGCGGACGCAGGGGAGGGGGGAGGGCGTCCCTCCCCCCGAGAATGGGTCGCCAAATTTTTGAAAGTACTTTACAGTACATCCAAAAATCTTGTATTTGTTTATTTTTATTATTATTTTTAAAATATTGATTGTTTATTGTTGACTATCAAAATTAATATTGTTATTAATTTTATTTTTCGTCCGGGTCCCCAAAACGGCGGAGACCCCAATTTTTTCCCA
>JARK01001612.1:8929-23955 GCA_000688135.1 Ancylostoma ceylanicum
GGGGGGGGGGGGGGGGGGGGGAACATCAGACGACAGAACTAGGAACTGATAAGAACAGGTGGAACCATTTTGTTGTGATTGTGATTTTGTTGAAATATTTCCTGTTTGTGGTGTGGTGATGCCCTCAGCACTTGAGAAGAGGCCTCATGTCGATCCTCGCCCTGAAAATGGTATGGTCATATGTGCAGTACAAGGAAGTATCGTACGTTTAATCACAATGGATTATAAAATTTTCTCGATTTTGCACTTTTTGAACTGATCGAATTCAAACTGTGATCAACATGATGAACTTCAAATGAGTTCCCGCGGTCTTGAGCATGTTTGTTCTGCCTCCACTTGCTAAAGTTTGACAAACTGTGTTCTCAGGTGAAAAAGTTTCCAGTAGTACTAGTAGAAACTCTCACATTTTTATAGAATTTTACTCACAAAGACTAGAAACCGGCAAATCTCTAGAATTTAGTAGGTTTTTACTTGAAATCACTAGAGTGCCCAGAGTCTGGAAATTTCGAGTATAACTCCACAGGAAACTTCTCGAACTCTACTCGAAATTTTCAAACAAGATTGCAGGAAGAAAATCTGGATTTCAAGCTGTGCGAGAACTTATCCCTGAGTGGTTTCCACAGACAAGATGACAGAAAATGTCAAAACGAGAATTGGCCCCCAGAGCGTTTTATGCGTTTCTCTTGCGCTTTAAGAGTTGTCACAACTTCCTGAATAACTCATTTTTTATAGCCAGTATTTTGAATCCAATGATTTTATTCTGTAGAGTGCAAAAAAGGTGATAATCCATTCACTCAAGGCCTCGACAGTATGGTGAATGATGAAAAACCTTCATTCCAAATTTTTATGGATTTGTATGGTGGATTTGTGGTGTGAACCTGGTCAGCAGTGGCGGATGCAGAAAGTGAGCGGGTGGGGGCGTCTCCACCGTTTTAGAGACCCAGACGGAAAATAAGCTTAATAGAAATATTAATTTAAATAATATATAATTAATAATTAACATTTAAAAATAATAATAAAAATAAACTATTAAGAATAAACTACAATAAAACAAGATTTTTATTTATTTTGTAAAGTAATTTCGAAAATTCGGTAACCCATTCTCGGGGGGGGGGGGTCACGCCCTCCCCCTGCATCCGCCACTGCTAGCTAGTAGCGGAACGGGACGAGTTGATTCTGTCGATCTTTTCCGGAGGTTAGCCATTTACCCGGTGCAACCGTGCTACGTTCATAGAAGCTTGTAGAAGCTTGCTTACTTCACAGTCTTGTTCGCCTCAAACTCTTTCCGATGCAGCAGAGCATCATTGCCCGACTCAGAAAATCGACCAAGGCGAGGTTTATCGTTCAGTCGAAGTTGTCACATTTGCGTTTTGTGAACGAGTCTAGAGCAATTGTGATGTCTTCTCCGTACGTGGCAGGAGTCCAGAGGTGCAACGGTTGCTTTTGACTGGAGGAAAGGAAGGGATAAAACGATTATCAGAAACGGAGCTTCTGGCCACTTGAAAATTCCTTGAAAATGTAATTCAGAAAGAATGCATTATCCAGAAAACAGAACAAATAGCTGACCTACAGGTCTTCTCAGTAAGGAACAAGAGGTGGATTACCGTTGTACAGAAGAACGAAGTATGTTTTGGGACACAATGTTTTTAGACTCGCAATGTAATGTACCCTGCAAATGTTTCATATTTCCAAAAGCCCATCGTGAAAATCATCTACAACATCACATTTTTCTGCAGTTTTGACATGCTGCAGGAAGATGATTTGCAGTTGTTATTTGATGCATATTATGTCTTGAGAGCAGGTAATACATTCCACGAAAACGAGTAGTTAGACTCTTCGAAAATACATTTAGACTTTTCGAAAATACATATTTTTACTAATTTCATCCCAAAAATTCCGGTGATTGGGTACTCATAGTGTCGGAGTCTCCTCCTTAAACGCGCATCAAACGCCTTAAACGCGATTAAACTGTGAACCGTGTGGGAGAATCCGAAAGAAGGCTACCACGTCAGACCTCGGAGATGATGTCCTTGACATAGGTCTTGCCGATTGCAACAACAAGAATGTGAAGTTTGTCGTGAGGTAATGGAATTTTTACTGGCTACACGTGACATTTTGTCGATGAATTATAAGGTCGTCAACTATGTATGAAATGTCTGATTTTGAATGAGACGGTTTCGAGTAATGTTTCTCCAACAAGATGAGGTGCGAACAATCCAAATATGCCGCTATCCTACCGGAACAGCCTTGCCATCTTAGCGGTGGTATGGCTGCGCCAACAGCTTGGAAGCCTGGGAAGCAAGAGGCGATGAGTAGGCGAAGGGCATTTCCAACATCATGTTGAAAGTGGAACATTTTCTCCACCAAGAAGTGGACTTATACTTGGGAGAAGTTGTGGTCAAGTAAAGCAAGGTTTGGCCAGTGTAACGAATGGCAGGTGGACTCCTCTCCTTGCTCCCCTGGTTTACGCAGCGCGGTTCTGCAAAAAATGGCCCAAAAATGGCACCAATTTTAGGTGATCAAACTATCCAACTCATCATAATCCAGGTTCATCTCAACGCTCACTTTGTAGGTTTATATCAAGGGGTAGAAATTTCTCAGAACATCGGAGTCCCGTTTCTTTAATAGTCACTTCCTCTCCAAACATTTCTTGGGTATTTCGAGTTGTCCTTGCCTTGCAGGCTCCGCGATGGAGCCCATATTCGGAGACGATACGATTTTTGTTTTTGAGTAGTTTCCCAAAGCCTCCCCTCTACAAAAATTTTTAAGGTGATAAAAAATCAAATGGATGATTTTGAGGGAGGGAGAATGTACCTTCATAATGGAAAGAAACATGAGAGTGGATCTGTGGAAACCCCGAAGATACCAGCTGTCAAAGTGACCTCTTAAAAATCAGACATTTCATACTTGACGACCTAATAAATTTGTTCTCAATATATAATTAAAAAATTCCACAGGATGTGAGACGCTTATTGCAAGCTCAATCCTGAAAGGAATTACGATTCATGAGTAGTCCAATTCTCTTGAATGACTTATTCAGAATATGAAGATTGTAGAAAGAAAAAAAATGCGAACTCTTACGAACTCCCGATTCAGCAATGATCTCCGAGAATAAAGCTGCAGCAAATTCAGTGGAGAAGACGCAATGAAACTGTTCCCAAGGTGATAGGGGACATTCTGTTGGGTTCAAAATAAAGTGACATCTGGAATTTGATGGTTAGTTGAGAAAATTGTCATTGGACAGTACTAACTCCTTTTCGGCCGCACACATTTTCGGGTGTCTGGCCCGTGTGAGCAACACCCCTCTTCAGCAGCGCTGCAGCCGCAGGATTCCACGCAATCACTATAAGAACACTGGAGACAACACAGATATTCCTAAAGAGCTGACTTTGAATCTAGTTTTTGAAGGTCTTCACTACCGCTGGACGGAAAGGAGAGCATCAACCTCAGTTCCCTTATTCTACTGCTGCAAGAAGCTCGTCTAAGGAGTTTTGAATGTAGTGAAGAAGTGTCATAAAACGCAACCCAGTATAAATTGCCCTATTGTTCGAAAATGAGGTCCAGCAGCTGATAAGAAAAGATCGGTTCACCGGTGGGTCGTCAATGTGTCAATTATTACATTGTGAGCATGTACTTTTCGAATATAAATCAGTGAATCAAGAAAAATGTCTACGGTGCGAAAATGTATGTAGGTTCCTCACAAAATGTTACTATTCTTTCACGCTCAGTAAGAACTAACGGGAATGAATCTCTCGGATAAGCCTCCGAATGGTTCTATTTGTTGAAGATTATCAAACACTCCAGACCAAAAAGAAATTCAGGTAGTGTCTTGTAAAAGCACAAATCCAACGAAAATCCACAGCAGATGTGCTTGCTGAGCGTATCTCTGTCATCGCGGCAAATCTTTTTTTTTAAATAATTTTTATCCCTACTCACAATGATTGCTCTTTCTGTGTGAGGTGGCTCATACTATGCTGCATCGGTTTAGTGGAATCTATTATACATGTAATTTTTTTCAGGATCGAAATCTAGATTTTCTCTTGGAGGTTTCCTGTTAACCAAAATCATTTTCGGAAGACTACGCAACTTCTATCTAGGGGATGGGATTAATGAAACGATAACCAAGTAAATCCAGAGGGTGACGCTACAAGAAGTGAACAAGAAATGAAAGCGAGGTAGGCTTATTTGGGAGTAGCCCTTGAAAACGATTTGTCTGGAATGAATAAGTTTTTCATATCTCGCTTGGATCCCCACCAAACTAAAGACGATGGAATGCGGATGTGACAAGTATATGCTGAATGCAGAAGTAGGCAAGCTCATTACTTTGTCCATTATTAACAAAATGACAATGAATAATTATTTTCAACGTCGAGTAAGATGAAAAAAAGAAGACTATACTTTGTCCTATAGGAAAAAGTGAGGCAGAGAAGCGCTACCGTACTAGGGGAACATCGCTACAGATACAGTTTGTCCTGAGAATGCATCAATCACACTTCCTGTAGTTCCTGGCCGAAAAACCCTTTCAACACGTTTGCATTCTGTCTTCGCATCTCTTTTCCAGCGAGCCTCCCCATAAAACGATAGGGCGACGTTCGTCATTAATATTTAACGCGGTTCGCGATCGATCCCGCTAGCTACAGTCAGCTGTCCGGCGGCCACGCCCTCCGGCCGTCATTGGCTGAGGCTGCCGCGCCCCGCCCACTATATCCTTCCCCATCATGTTCGCAATCAATGTCTCAGCCAATGAAATCTCACTTTTTCACCGCCGTGTCGTTACTGTGGGAGCCGAGTGGAGCCTGCGGCTCATTCTGCCCGTCCCTTTGGCGCGCCGCCGTCGTCCGTCGTTGTTTCACACGCTTTGGAGTCATAGCGTGATGAGATGGTCCTTTAGTTTCGTTTTTGGATCAGTTCATCTGAGTTCTCGCGTTGCGTGTCATTCCGTATTGTAGCGCACTCGCGTGCCTCGATAATGAAAAGCGAAAGGCACGAATTCCTGGACGGTGGCCGTGGCTGTGGCTACGTCGCTGACCAGTGGTCATCTGGGGGCTCGAGACGGTTCTTGGGATCCACGGGAGCTTGTAAGACTCTTGGACACCTGACAGTGCTTTAGCGCAAGTTTTCGATTCCTAGCCGAGATTTTCTCTTTATCTTCATGGCTATTTTTTTGGAAACTCCAAAATCCCTGACAGAGTCTCGCGTCTCAAAATTTTTGTCGAAAATCAGATAAAATATTACCTTTCGCTCATAATCTTCAAATTTCAGATGTACGCCAGTAAACGACGGCAACGGAATTTCAAAAGGTGAGCACGAGTCTGTGATTGGTCCAATTTGCACTGAGAGATCCACCGTAAATCAGAAGGTGTGCAAGTGCACACCCACGCATGGAAGGGCAGCACGAGCACGAAATATCTTGAAAAAAAGTCAACCATGATATGCCGTTGGGGAAAATCCCTCCAGGTTCCTATAGTTACCATTTCCGACTTTCTAAAAAGCTCAGAGCATGCAAGCTTAGGGAATGCCATTGATGCAGGATTGTAAATTTGAGAGAAATCCTAGAATGTTGACGAAGTTGTGGAAGTAATGAGGGCTCAAACTGAAGAGATTTCCACCTTCCTAACGCTCCAAGTACTCAAACCATGGAATTTCCTGAAAATTTTCGTCCGAGTTGCTTTGATAGGGGCTTCGCTTGAGATTCATTGGAAAAGCTTCAAGCAAAGATTACCAAGCAGCGAATTTTCCCGACCATTCCATGCTTGTTTTCAAGTTGATGCCAGGGCAGCTGGCCACTAGAAATGAGAAATTACCCCTTCAGGCTCTCTTCCTTTAATAGCAGCACGTCCTCGAAGTAGTTCTACTAGTGAGGCTTGTGGTCGGGTGGCTAATTACTGGCATACGGTAGGATGGGCGCAATCGAAGCGCTTCTCGAGTGGTGCCATTGTCCGTCTGGAAATCCCCTTAGAAATAACACAACACTGCCTGGCATCAACAGACTATTTGCCGGGAAATCTCGTCGGGATACTGTAGCCGCTGCCGAGTACTGTGATGCCATGCAGTGATTTCTGGTCGGTTTTTTTCACGACGTGGGGCAAATTTTTGAGGGAAAGGAGAGCTATAGAAGGGGAGAATCACCTGATGTGATCCAAATGTTGGAATTGAGGAAGCAGTGGATGCGTGAGCAGTGTGCATGGAGCAGTGTAAGGTTGAGGAGTGGGGCTGGTGTGCGAGGATGGTTGGCGTGCCGAGGGTCAGCGTCACGGCACATCTCGTGTCCAGCCAACAATGCACGCGACTCGGCCACCTAGCCACATCTCCTCCATACATCCACACATCCCTCATCTCGTCCTACATCGCCTCTGGCCCACCGCTCTTGTCTCCAGATGTGGGAATCGGCCCGTGTTCGGGAGCGAATCTCGCTTAAATCCGTTTTTTTCTGTGGCGAGCTTTGCTATCCGTTTTTAGCTCACCAAAGCCTTTCCGGCCGGCAATCGCTAGGTATTTCTCTTAATGCCTCCTTAATGTGGAGTTTCTGCTTGCGTAAGCCAAGTTGACTGGTAGATCAGGCTTCATAATTGTTGGTTTTGCCACCTTTAAGAAACGGTGATTTTGGTAATATGCTTCTGGACCCATCAAAGCCAGCTGAACGTTACGGCAGCTCAATTGTTTTTTTTTTCAACTGATATATTTTAATATCTACATGCTGTTTTACACTATTTTATACCATGTGTAAATCCATAGTAGAATCATACTTGGAGAAAACTTATTATTATGAAAATACAGAGTCCCTCTTGAGGTATTTGTCCATAACTGTCCATAAACAGCATTCGATCAACTCTTCGTTAGATTTCTTAGCTTGTGATGAGGTACAGTGGTCGTCGGTATCAGCGTAACATTGGGTTTTGAACGAACTTGGTAATTGGATTCAAACCCACATTCTTGGAAATAACTCAGAAATTCTATAAGAAGTTGTCTGTTGTTACGTACAACTCGCTCGACTCAAAGCTTGCTGACAACTTGTTTTTCCTCGTTTTTGCCTATAAGTTGTCGACCCAATGGTTGTAGATAACTTGAAATATCAACTGTAGGTTTGGAATTTATCGACAACTTGTCAACAAGAAAGGGTAAAAACGAGTTGTCAACAACCTTTGAATCGAACATGTTTCAAATGCGACTGCAAGTTAGTCTGCGGAATCCGAGCAGTATCCATAAATGAAGTTCACCAGGTAAAGTGAAACCTCGTGCCTTCTTCCGAAACACCCCACCTACTCCACAGTATTTCACATGTCTAGGCGACTCTACCACATTACTCATGACGGGGTCTGAGACACATATAGTAGATGGTAAATAATTGCGATGTGTTTCAAGATATAGAGAAAGAAGATACATTCGATATCTGACTCTAATGACATTAGTTATGAGATTCTGGCGTGTACTCGTCGCATTAGTTGTGCGACTTCTAGTGTGACGAATAACTCCTCTCCTTCCTCTGACTTTTAACAGCTCGTCCAAAACGGCTAAAGTGATTGAGTTCAACTCACGAAATGCAAGGGTATCAAAAAGTTTCCGATCTTGACTTGCTCCATTCGTATCTCCTCCATATGTATATGACCAAGACTAGCAATCTTTGTTTGGATTTAACTGCGAAACGGTAGCTGAGAATCAACCTTGAATGCCAAATTCTCCCGTCCTACGCGTTGTTAACCAAAATGTTTCCGGCCTGAACAGATTACCTGATTTTGGGGATGGGCCTAACCTATGTCGATGTTAGTTGTTGTGCGAACTTTTATAGCACAGTGTTTTCCTTTTTTCAATTATCTTGTGACCTTCACTGCCTGATATGCGCACTGCTCCGTACGTTTCATAGCATTGGAGTCTCTTCCTGCGAGCGCACCTTTATGGGTTTTTGTATAAATAATCAAATGGACGGATAGATAGAGTAAGTAGAACAAGTACGAATGACTTGGAAGTCTATGTATAGGATGAGGTTTTCGGGCGCCGTGACTCCCGTCACCCGCGGCTCCATGAGAATATTTGAAGCTATTCCTACGCCATTGTTAGGTATGGAGTGCTTTCGACTAGCCTCGAGAGTAATAACGCAGAACAGATAGAATTTCTTCTAGATTTCGCGCAAATTCATAAACGACATCCTGAATTATCCTGGTCCTGAACAACAAATGTCTACTTTCTAGTCACCGACGCAAGGGGCGCGCCCCCTGGGATTGGGTCGCCGAAATTCCGAAATTACTTTATAAAAGAGGCAGAATATTTCTATTCCATTTTTATTCTTCAAATATTTATTCTTCACCGTTTAATGTTAAATTTAATATTTTTGTAGCTTTATTATCCTATCCGAGTCTCCGAAGCTGAGGAACTCCATTTTTCTACATTCTCCAACAGCCTCCCGTCCACTTTCTTCGTCTTCCACTGTTGCATACGAAGAGTTTTGAAAGCCTCTACAGCACATTTCTGGACCAAAAGATCGAGAAGGGATGCTGTGGTTCTGGATAGTACGACATTGAAAGCATAGCGTACAATAAGGTGTACATGCAGAGTTCACTTTTTGAGTTATTGAAGTACGTAGATACAACGGGAATAGAGCGTCAAAGTTTCTTTTATAAAACGCTTGCTTGGACTCACTCCTGCCTGTTCTACCCTTATTCGAGGTTGGTCCACGTATTTGGTGCAAATGCAAAAAAATAGTTTACTAGAGTAGTCGCATTCTTTATCGTGGTAGACATTGGCCAAAGGCTCAGCTATCAAGCAGTACTTGCCTCCTCCCTAATTGAGGAAAATTGTTGTCAGCTCAATTTAATCTCTAATTCCAGAGGAAACTATATATGCGCAATACGGTACGCTTCTGCACCAGATGCCACTCAATTATCGTGCACTTTTACACCTCATTGCGTCAGCGGCTGCAGGATTCGCGCATGCTCACCTGTTGACGCCAGTCTGGCAGTAATCTATAATTTATCGGCTCATGAGCAGCTTTTTCTTGGAAAACACGGCCCATTTAGGATCGGTGAAAGTGCCACTGAGCAGGGACCAACGATGACACTTATTCGTCTAGGACTGAGCTGAGATTAGGGAAAAGGAGAATTTGGCACTGGTCCAAGTCCCGAGGAAACTTCTCAAACAACTGAGGATGTACTGGAATACATCAGTCTCCTGCATGCTCCTGGTTTGGAACGAAGTGAAAGTGCCAGGTGCTGCGTGCTTCTGTGACAGTTGTCTGCAGACGTCCTTGCCTATTTTATCAATATTTCAGGAAGACAATGTCCTTATGCTATTTGGAAAGAGGAAGTCCAAAACTCAAAGGGGGACATATGTAGTTCCTCATCCGCTTTTACCTAATAATTGGTGTTTCTCGGCGGATATGAAGAGCATCCGAGAATGCTATGATGCACACCACTCTACTATAACTAGTTGACTGCTATAAAATCGCCTATGACTGCAGATGTTACAAGCCATTTGGCTGCTCTTGAAATATTCACCATACGACGTCGGCATGGATACCACCGTATCAGCCGCCAGGAACAGCTTTTCCCAAGATTCCAGCTGCTCGCTGTTGAAACTACAATATTTGAGGACAACATTGAATTGAAAAAGTACCTAGTAGGAAAATGGCTGAAGTTGTGTTCCGCAAAAAATCACTGCAAAGAGCTCAACAGATTTCTACACAGATTTTTTTCTGCTAATAACCTGGTTGCTCACGACCTCTAGACATACCGCGTAAACCTCCAATTGGTGTCGTTGATTCAAGGATTCACCTGTTTCTCGACTGAAAAACCTCGCGGTCGCGGTGTCTGAATGGCATAAGATGAAAAAATAGAATGGAGTTCTCATGAGGGCGTTAACGAGGACATCCAGAAGGTTTCCGCCCTCAGATCCTTAGCACTTCACTCGTCTTTCTTGAAGAAAATTTGAAACAGTTTTCACTGAAAAAAAAACTGTTTAAAACGTTGTGCTTCAATTTTTTCCTTGAAGTTTCACGCATGGGAGGAATGTGTTCTCTGAAATTTTCGGGAAATGTGAAGAGCGAAGATCTAAAGAAAATATAATGTTAATCATCGTAAATGTGAATGGCATTTTCTTCAAACTTATCCATAATATTTACTTAACTATTTATTCGATGAGCTCTAACAAGGTAGTTGTTCAAAACAAAACCAGTGTAACATCGTGCACGAAACATATTCATGAGAATCGAAAGTGTGGATTCCTCCAGCGTGGTTACGGCTGAGCAGAATCGAGAATCGGAATAATTTCCATGGCCCTGATAACGATACGGATAACTTAGTCGTCAAAAATGACATGAATAAAGAATACTGAGTAAAGAATACTGGTCAACGGATAATGCTAAGTGCCCGTTGTAGAAGGTAGCATCCACCAGGATATCCTAGGAGAACCCGAACAAGAATTTCTTTCTCTAAAAAACAAAGGGAATGCCAAAAACTAAGAATAACTCATAGTCGAAGAGGAAGACGTGTAGCCTAGTGGTAGAAGGAGTAAAATTTTTTGGATTACTTGAAAAACAACGGTAAGTAAGAGGAGTTAGATACAGTAGGTACAAGTATGTACACTTGCGCAATTTGTTAAAATGAACGTTCAGAGAGCGAATTTGTAATTCTCCCCTCGGAGCTATAACTCACAACAATGAAGATATTCACAGACCAAACCAGGCATCAAGAACTGCAGTTTACTGAGCTATTTTCCGTTTTGAACATCAACAGAATTTTTACTGGAAGAAAAGAGAATCGTCAGAGAAGCGCAGCAAAGTCGAGTCAGATTGAAAAGCCCTCTAACCTGAATGCTCGAAATGAGAATTTGGAGCTGGATTTTTGATATGCTCTCCTACTTCATTGCTATTCTCGATAATTGTTTTGGTCTATGAATCGCTTCGATACGGTAGGTGACAACACCAGGAACAAAAGAAGTCCAAATCCCGTTCTGAACATTAGTTCGCAATGAACGTAGTGAGTGTACAATACCAGATTAAGGCAACTCTCAGATCTTCTTCTTCCGTCCGCATGTTTGCTTTATTTCCTTCAGCAGAATATCTCTTGACCTGACCAATCTCCCTACTTCAGAGTCCGAGAACCTCCAAAGCCGTCGACGTCGACGAATCCGTCGAAACGACATCGAGAGCGGCTGAATGGCGAGCTGGAGACGGTGGCGGCACTGCTGCCGTACGATGCGGCGACCATCAGTCGGCTGGACAAGCTGAGTGTTCTTCGATTGGCTGTCAGTTACCTGCAAGTCAAAGCGCACTTTCATGGTGGGTCCATGTGTTTTGGTGAGAAGAAGGAATAGACTTTGTTTGCCGGAAATTACTCGTTTGTGGGTCCACAAAAACCGCAAAAGAAGAGGTGGCAGCCTCACAAGAAATTTAACCATTGCACATGATCATTCAATCCATTGTCACATTTCTTCGATTTTCCCTATTTATATTTTTTGGATTTTCCCGAACAAAAGAATGTTTTTTACGATATGTGGTAATTTTTAGACAATAATTTCTCCACCATTTATAGCCGAAGTTATCCACGAAAAACCACATGAGAAGAAATTAACGCTGGGGATAGAATGAGAGTATTTTCAGGAAACTGTTGTGCATTTACTTAAAAACCTAATAATGCTCGTTAAATAGCAGTCAAGCCGCTCTTCATTATTCACACGCTTGCGAAAAGTTTGCTTAGCTACCGTAACCCACACGGGTGCGTTTGTTTAGCGGTGTCTTTACGTATTGTTTCCAGTCTATTGTGACATAATCCCTTCTCGCGTCCTTATCTGGCAACAGATAGCCGTCACGCGACGCAACGGATTGCGGGTTTGCGCCAGGGACCTTGGGTTGGATCGCTTTGCATGCTCCCTCCCCCCCCCCCATCTCCCCAGTCNGCGGTGTCTTTACGTATTGTTTCCAGTCTATTGTGACATAATCCCTTCTCGCGTCCTTATCTGGCAACAGATAGCCGTCACGCGACGCAACGGATTGCGGGTTTGCGCCAGGGACCTTGGGTTGGATCGCTTTGCATGCTCCCTCCCCCCCCCCATCTCCCCAGTCAAAATGCGGAGATATGCTTTGAAATCGTCTGAAGGCTGAGATGATTTCAGTTCAGGACCAGGATGCATCATTACAAAAGTTGGTTTTCTCATACCCATGGCACGATTTCGCTTGGGTGGCAGATGGGTATACATCTGGGTAAACTTGTTGATGGGTGTCGTTTAAAGGGTAAATTCTTGTATGTTTACACCATACGTAATCTAGTGATGTATCCAGACCCAGATGGTCCAGATATTACTCACTTAACTCTTAGACGCTCATCTCAATCCGGACTAATGTTTGACTTACCGGTAAGATCACTCATAAATACGTCATGATCGCGTGACTACAGCAATTCCTTTCCAAAAACAATGTCGCAAACAGCAAGTGGTTGACATTTAGTTAGATGACAGCTGCAGGAAAGGAATCCTGAGAGGGTGTGGTAGCAGTCGTTGAGAAGTGGGCTGCACATAATTAAGATGTTCCATAGCTATATCGTAAGAAGCCTTAGGTTTTCGACAAGGTTCTTGCAGTTGAAATCTTCAGAAAGTGATTCATTTGTAACCTTGGGTAATGAAACCCTTGTAAGATAGTTTTCATGTCATCTTTCTTTTCTTCAATATCTTAGAAATTTCGTGGTTATTCTATACCGTGTGATGCACAACAATGGGTAAACGGATGTTACTTGGTTTTAATTAAAGAAAGATTGAGATAGATCAACGTCCCGGTATATTTCCTGGAGCTGAATCCATGGGCAGCCATTCTATCCTGGGATCGTTTCCCACTATGGAAAATTAGCCGATCATAATCAGGATTTTCACACAATTGGTGCGCAGTTGGACAAAAATAACATCAGGAATAATTTTTCTTTTCCCAGTTTCCTCACGTTGACATCATTGCGAATTTCGGATATTTTTCCAAGGATGTCGTTGCCACCAAAACCGGCTGAACTCCTTGACCGATTCCGGACCAGCTAGTCGCTCTCTTTATCCCAGACCACTCGCCTCTCGAAGTGCGCCGTCAATCACACGCTGGATACGGTAATGCTGGCTGATGGCTGTCATCGATACGAGGACATGGATCGACTTAATGGCTGCCCTCAACACCGCCACTTAACCGCTCGCAAGACAAACACGGCCATGTCACACCTTCTGACGTTCATGGACTACTACTGCCGTATCACCAAATGGCCTTCTTCTAGGGGAACCACATTCTTTAGCGTGTGGGGACGAGCTGCCCACTTCGGCTGGGGCTGCCAGGAATCCTTCCAATCCTTGGCTGGGTGCTGCGCCTTGAATGCTGAGTGTTGTTATAGGCCAAGTGCGCAGAGGCAATATGTTGCGACAACTCAATGTGGGTGAATCTTCGAGAGCGCACGAGTTAATAATTAATTGGACGAGATGCTCTGGCAACAGATGGGCGAAGGTGATGGCGCCGGAGGAGCGGAGGGAGCGCGGCGGACGAGGAGGCGCCAGGCGCACGAACCTCTCGAAATGACTAATTGTTCGAGAACTGCTGCTCAAGGAAATTTATTATCTGAAATCCATTCGTCGCAGAATGTGTTCCAAATCCATGGGCGCACTTTCATGCATTTAGGAGATGAGGGGAACTTGGTCTCTTGTACGGAAGGGAGCTAAAGTGTTGAGCAAAATGCTTTAACACGTAAGAAAACAGAAGTAAAAGAGTGAAAACGTTGAGAAAAATTTGTAAAAAAGAAAAATGCATAGGGAAAAACCAGCAAAAATCGATGTCAATGAAGTAAAGAATGTAAGACTGTGGAGTAAAATAACTTTATTCATCCATTTCAGCTTGTCTGAACTCCTCGCCGTTCATCTGCCAGTTCCCTCTGGCCACGCACACCTATCCATACTGCCCACAGTCTTCGCAGTACTCCGCTGTACCTACCGTATACCATTCACGGGCCTCGCAAGCACTTATCGACCCTAACGAGGCCGACTTCGAGACAATCGCCTTGAAGGTACCGCTGCCTCCAGCTGTTTGTAGCGTTAAAATGGTTCTATAAGTATTTTTTCAGTCGCTTGGAGGATTTCTGCTGATCATAAATGACAATGGAGAGATCTACTATGCATCCGAGAATATCGAACAGTTCCTCGGATTCCACCAGGTATGTAAAATGCCGTGGTTGACAAGCTAACATAGCACGAGTAGTCCTGAATAAGGAAAGTACATTGCAGTCGGATGTCCTTCATCAGCCCCTTTACGACCTCATCCATTCGGAGGATCGAGACGACATCAGGCAACAGCTGAACCTTTCGTACTCACTGCCTCCCGGGAGCACAAACCCTCAAGACCTTTACGAGCAGGGTGAGCTAATCTTTCGGTGAGCTTGAGGGCAGGGAGGGAGATTGAGTTCATAGGAAAGCATCTAGAGCAAATTTGCGGAGTTATTTTGTCGTACGAATTTCCCATCTCGTCCTTACAATTAAAAATTATAGAAGCTAATTTGTTCAATTATTACTAAATCTTGAAGTTACAGAAAATGCCCAGCACCTGGAGCGGAATGTGAATGCCCGGTTTCGCTGTCTGCTCGACAACACATGCGGGTTTTTGGTAAGTAAAAATTTTTCCCTCCTGCTGATTTTTGTCCGTCCTCTACGGTTTAGAGAAAAAGTAGAAGTTCTCCTTAATCTGAATCCACACGATCATCATTATCTCTTGAATCACCTGTTTAAGAACTGTCTTCAGCATTGTTCTTGGTTGTGGGTTTGATAAACAAGCCTTGCTCTCAATACTCGTAGTTCATCTTCGGAAGCTTTTATTTCTAAAATTCCATTGGTTTTGATTAGGATTACGTCGAAGAGCGCGTGTGGCGCACTGGTAGGAGGCTCTCTGCGCACGCACACGGTGGATGGTTCGATCCCGCCCGTGGCCCACCAAGCCATCCATCCCCCGGGGTCGGTAAATTGGTACCAGAGGAGCCTGGGAGGATGAAGCACTGACTTGGTTCATCGGATGCCCCCCCCAAGTCACTGTA
>JARK01001612.1:33261-58525 GCA_000688135.1 Ancylostoma ceylanicum
GGGGAGGGGGGACTAAAGGAATTAGGTAGTATTAACTGTGTCGAGAACTCTCCGATATCATAGAAATGTAAAAATTGAAAGTCAGCGTAGGCGGCTGGAGTTAACCAATCAAATTTGTAGGATGCCCATCCTTCGAGCAACCTGGGTTGCGATTCACGAAACTTCAACTGCGCAAACCGCACAATATTTCCGTTGTTGACATACTTCTGCCGAGCCTACTGGAAAATCTCACTACAGTGGGCGTCGATGACGGTGACTCATCCACGGCCTCGACAAGAACGCGGCGTCACATTTGAGGTTACCTAATAAGAAAACTAACTAACTGTCAAGAGCATCCCATAGTTTGTTGTCCCGAAGAGGATTCCTGCTCGCGCGGCGCGGTTCAACAAAAACCATTCCTGGTTAGATTCAAATTTACATCAAGATGTACTACTCATCATTTTCATTCACTTTAACTCCATTGCTCGAAGAATGATCGAGACAACCTTTGGTATCCTCTCTAGGCGATTCGCGACCCTTCAAAGAACCATGAACCTCAACCCGTGAAGACACCTCGACTCGTGATATCATTAATGGTATATAGGTTGTAGGGAAAGTTCTCGCGGTTTTCAAAACATCATATTTTATTGGCTTTTTGAAAATAGGAAAACAGATCAAGAAATGAATGAATTACCATCACGTACTATCACTCTTTATCAATTTTCGGGGAGCGTTTCGATGCCTTCGGCATCGAGCTGTGCTGGCATTGACTCGAAAATGTTGCTCAACCAGCGATGCAGGTCATGAGAGATGTTGCAATCTTTTGGCGCAAAATCAGGCCTGTACGGTGGTGGAGTCAGAACTTCCTATCCAAAGCTGAGTAGCTTCTGGCGAGTCACCCTTATAGTGAGCGGACGAACATTCTCAGACATTCGTGGGGGTGGAATGCAGGTGGAAATGGGTCCACCCCCAATTGTACCTGGGGTGGACCCAAAATCGTGGGGCACCTACCCCCGACAATTGAAAGACGTTCCCCCACGTGCCCTCTCAGCTGTCCCCCGAGCGCGTTATTGGGTTCCGGAGGATAGGGGGACGACCGGGGTTATGCACAGCACGCTCTGCTCTTCTTGGACGTCCAGATACGCTCCCCCAACTCAAAATGTGGGCGGAGCGATGGGGGTCCTACCTGCCCATCACCCCCACGAATGTCTGAGTTGTCGTGCAGGAGTCGGATCGTGCCGTAATTCGGACCCTTGCTACTTTTCCGGCTATTCTATTCAGCCGCTGACAGTACAGGTCCAACGTGAGAACACCGTAGCGTGACAATACCTCGCATTGTATGATGCCTTTGCAGTCACACCAAACACTGGTCATAACCATGAGAAGGTGAAGACCTGCAGGATGTGGAGAGGTACCCTCCTCATGATGGTGTTTTGGCACCCTAAAGGACATAGCAATAGGTGGCTCTCCAAGTTCAGCGAAGATTGCTAGAGACAGGATAACTGCATATTTTGACTTATTCCTATTGCTATTAAGGCTAAAACTAACCTATTTTGTTGCTGTTGTTGTTTTGTTGTGAATGACTAACCAATGGCGTGATGACTAACCGATTTTTTACCTAACCAGTGATCTTTTTGACTAACTGATGATTTGCTGTAAGTTCATTTCTATTTTTATTTTTTATTTTTTTTATGACTAACATTTAACATTATAACAATAGATATATTTATATATAAACCCGTTCAAAATCAACAATAACATCAAGATGGCTAACACAGAGCCATAACTACCAAACAAAACAAACGAAGTCACAACTAATACTCGTCATGCGAATCGTCTTCGAATATAATCGCCCGCAATACTGGCACATGCTGCTTTGGCTTTTTTCGCAGGCTTTTCGCGTAAAAATCGAGCGACTGTGTCACCTTGAACAGTGCGGTATTGCTGCCATTCACGTTGTTTGAATAACGGAGCACGCACCGAGTTACTGGTACTTATCATCTACAATTTCTTTCTTGTCCTTCAACAGTTGTGTTGTCTGCTCTATGCAGTCGAGACCTATAGAAAAGGACTTCTTAAACTGACTTCCCGTGGATATCGTGGATTTAAAACCAACTACGCTCCATTAAACCTCTATTCTTTTTTGCTGATCACGGATCTGCTTCTCCCAGTTTTCTCTTCAAGAAAACTGATGAGTTTCCCCTTCAAGGAAACTGGAGGGATCGGAGATGGTCTCAGAAACAGAAAACTGGAGGAAGATTCCCGACTTACTGAAACGATTATAGAAACGTGATATCGTACCCTGACCACATTTATTTCAACCTGGAACGACTCACCACCGTCATTTGCTTCTACAGCATAGGAACCCTATAGAAACTCCTCATAATTGCGGCTATGGTAGTCGGGTCATTCCACCCGACTAAAAAAATCCGAGTATCGCACCTAGAACAGTAATGAATTAGTCCCTTATATTTTTTAGAGCTGTAGATACAGTCCTTGTCGAGAAGATGGACGGATTTCGCGTGCGGTTTCTTAGCGTTGCGGCTGCAGAATCGTGGCTGGGCCTACTCGACCCTCTCACTTAAAGCATGCTCTCTTCGCATACCTCGTGCAAGCCTCGCGGGGATGGTGCACTCACACAACCTGCCTGATTTTTCGATAAGGACTGTAATTATCCTCGTGCTTCCCCTTCAAAAGAAAAACGCCACTCGTTCCGAGAACGACCACGACATGGGTGCAGCACACTACGTTGGCATATTCATCCTTTTTTCCAGTGGTCTCGCAAATTTCTCCAATAACTTTTCAACGTCACCATTGAATGAATAGTATCCTAAATACTATGAATAGTATAACCCAGTACCGACTTACTATCACATGAGTGACCTTTTGCCTCCAGGTTTCGTTGGATCATGTTGTGCCCATCTGTTTTGTGATAATCCTCGCTGTTTGCGTTTCATAGACATTGTTCTTCTTCGACTCCGGTGATACTTTCGCACTTGAGTTTAAAACTCATCCTCCACTACCTAACGAGAGCACGCTTCCTTAAATATCACCTATCGATCGCAGTTGACAGTCGCAGGCACAACACGCGAGACATACGTTCACAAAGAGAGGGGAGACTGTTACTAAATTCGTTGCATACATGATCACCGATACCGCTCAAATTGGCCGCTCAAATTATCATCTCTCATATTTGTACACAGAGTATTGAGTAACCCTAGGAGGCATGTCCTCGGTAGTCCCCGAGCAAAAGCGGGAAAAAATCAGTGAAATCTGAAATCAATAAGTCGATAATTTGGCGCGAAACGGTAGTCATACTCGTCTTCAGCGTACTGACTAACCCCACTAGACGCATCCCCACTGATTTTTGTGCGAAATTAGCGAAAAACAGACATTCTATCTTATACATATGCAGTAGCGGACAAAAAGATTGCAACTTTTAGTTTCCACTTTGTATTCATTTTCTGTTTCCATTCTATATTCATTCAAAGCAGAGTTAAGGAATTCAAATTTCTGAGGATGTTGTAGATACCCATCACAGATGGGAATAAGTTGGAACCTCCCCATTCCATCAACTTCCTTTTAAGAATTTTTTTTTTGCAGAGGTCGAAATCTGTGATTTGTTTTGGAAGGTTTCACTTATTTTTCTCTCCTATGATTATTTACAACACCCATCAAAATCTGAACCTCCAGGATACGCTTTGAACGAAGCTAAGGGCTAAGAACCAAAAGTCGCAATCTTTTTGCTCGCTACTGTATATACAGATTATAGTATGCGCGCAAGAAGAGGGACCATAAACGAATTGTAATCCATTAACGTAATGGGGGTGATATGACTTACTATAGGTAGATGAGTTGCAGTACACAGACATACACTGAGAATGAGTGAAAGCTCGGACAATCCCGCAATCGGAAACTATACAATTTTGCTAAATAAAACAGCTTAGTTTAGTTTCTGCAGCCGAGATGTACGTAGGAATAATTGGGAACGGAATCAAATAATTCAGTTACTCTGAGTAGCAATCCAATAACTTCCAAAACTTTTGATATCTATATGTATACGTCTCAGACAAACACCAAAATCTCAGGCAAATTATCAGTAATGTGTAGTGCTTGCTTGCAGATCATTTCGAAAAAGTGTATGAGGCTTTACGATAATAATACCTTCCCAAACACTGTCAATATACTAACGAGCAGACTTTTCTATTTCATCCTCTATATTGAATGATGAACAAAAAGAGAAAAATGCTGATAGGAGCCAACTTGTAGAAGAAAACGAATTAGTAAGCACTATCGCATGATTCTCATATCCGAAAAGAAGTGTGTTAAGTAGGAACAAGGCCTCACAGTAAATACCACCATGTCTTGAACGAAAATGAACTAAAAAGGAGCGTAGAATTTAAGCATTTTTGAGGTCGTTTGCAGTGCTTCGGCCGTGAGTGTGAGACGTGCGGTGAGTGCGGCACGTGTGGACGGCTGCTACCGCAAGTACGGCGCCGCATGTGCGGTGCGTTTTAAAACGCTGTTGCACTGCGTTTTGACTCTGCGGACTGCCTTTGGAGGACTCACCTTCAGATAGGTATTTACGCTGGGACTCCACCTGCGTATGTATGATAGCGATCTGCACACACATAACACTGGTAACCCTTCTGCCTTATCATTGCAGTCATGAGAACATCATGCCGCGTTGTCCGGTCTTCATAGAAAATCTTTCGAAAATGGATGCGTGCATCTGATAAGTCGCATCTGGTATGAATTGCCCTTTGATCGCCGATTAAACCATGCACATACATAAGGGCTGCTTTTATAACCCTTAGTGCAGGTCTGTCCTCCCCCAGACAGCCGCCTCTGCTGGCATGATGCATTTAAGACAACATATTAATGGCAGGTGGGTGGCTGCGATGCTGCTCGTTGTAATAAGTGATTGAGAACAAGTGCCTAACGAAAACAGGTGAGTAAAAATAAAACATTTGAGTAACAACGAGTAAAATGGTTAACATAATATGTATGTACATACCCACGACAATTAAACTGATGAAGGGAAGCATCGATGAGTAGCTTACTCCAGATTTCCTTGTATTTATCCTCACAGGTCTTCACCACTCCCATAGTTACTAATGCTAATTTTTCTTGGCAACCCATGAACCTGCAGACGGTACCTACCTGGTCCTAGGAGACCACATGAGGGGGGGGGGATAGATGGCTGGAGCGAAGGGTGCGAAAGCGCGGTCCTATATGTATTTATAGGAATGGTATGATTTTCTATCAGTTTTTAATTTTGTAGCATTCCAGTTGACCTATCTAAATCTACATTTGTCTGCACACTGTGCGCCCCTTGGCCTAGCGCTAACGCGGCTCGAAATTCAAATTTGCACTACTACTACTACCGATGCTTCGAGCGCTACTTTTCGTTGCTAAGAGCAGATCAACGTTGTTCAACGGTTACACTGCCGCCATACTCCTTGAGGAGTGTAGCACCTTCGTCGCCGTCGCTGGCGACTGTGGGGCCGATGCGCAGCGATTGTGGGCAGAGCGTCGCGGCGGTCGCCGTCGTCGATGTTGGCGACGGGCGAGAGGGTGGCACTAGGCGACAATGGTGGGCGTGGCCTGGACGAGCTGCCTCCACATCGGAGGTTAGATGCGCAGAGGGAAGCAAAGACGCAGAGGGAAGCGAAGACGCTGGCATGTATGCGTGTTTGCACGCAACACCTCAGACGTTCGCAGGATTGGAGCAGCAACCGAACCAGACTACGCTTTCAACCCCAGCCTTAACTGACGAATTGCCCCGCTTACAGCAATTCGCGTGTTCGGGTTGCACTGGAGCTATTGAGGGGCGCGCAATGCAGCTATACTTGCATTTAGTGAGCTCGAGTGGATGCGTCCCGCTGATTGGTCAGCAGCGTTGTGAGGCGGGGCGTGGGCGGAGCCCTACTTTCGCCCTGTATTGACGCGTCTTCAAGGTACAGTGAGTGAACAGCGCAGAGACACCGCAATCGATCTATTGGATTGACCGGCTAATGTGTCAAAATTTGTACAGTCCGTTCCAAACGTGACGATAGTTGAGTATCTATGCATATAACAAGAATCTACTCTGTCCCTGACTGACATTATTAAAATCCACCGTATGCGCGCGCGTTGAGGGAGCCCGGCTCTCCTGTATTCTGCCTAGCTCGGAGACAGTGGTTTTTTTCATTAGTCTTCTACTTTGTACAACAATACTTTATTACCGTTCATTAGTACTTTACCACTGCAGTATGTTATTAAGTACCGTTCATTACTACTCTACCATTGTAGTATGTTATTACTGGTATTTGTTTTGAATCGTTTTGGTTCCATTTGTTTTCACTCGTCCGCTTCGTTTGTGTTCTACTAGTCTAGTTTTTTTTTCTTATTTTGTTTTTTTGTTGTTTCGACACCTTTGCATCCATTTTAAACACGTTGTTTTCTCTCGTACGCTTCTGCCCTTCTTTCACTGAGTCTCACTCACTGCTGGTTTGGTTATGTGAATATTTCTGAACAACGGCGTTGACGCTGCTTGAAGTTGGTGCTGCTACAAGCACAGTGAATGTGTAGAACATTTCATAGCCTTGAATGATGTGGACACAATTTAATTGAAGCCACCACAATGATTCTCACCTGGTTTGTAGGGTATAAGCTATCATTTCTGGCGAATTATTGACATGAACCTAGTTGAGGTCAGTGGTGAAACAACTACAGCAATAAGAAAAAAGATCCAAAATGGATACACGTTCATCATGCATGGTGGATTTTCTTCATACGCTCATCACCCTTCCAACATTACCACTTGCAAGGCACTTCAATGTCATTCAACAATGTTCGCATACTCAACATTAAGAAACCCGTCAGTTCAGTGGAAGAATGGCAAAGTGTTCGAAATAGTTGCAGGGAAGAAAAACAAAATTCCTTGGCAAACACGAACGAGCCATATGAATGAAATTATATGAAAATAGAACTATTCAGAACGGAAACAACTCGAAACAATGCAACAGCATACTAGAGTAGTAGAATACTAATGGGAAGTAAAGTTGCAAATAGAGTTCCCGAGTCTCCTGATGAAGTGGTGGGGTGGGGAAGGTGTTACGTGGGAGTAAGTTGCTGATAAAATTTATGAGTGTCCTGGCGAAACGGTGGTGGTGGGGGAGGGGGGTAAGTGCTTGGATAGAGGTACCTTCACGAATCACGAAAAATTCAGTCAAATTCTTCAACAGGTGGGCTGGGGCAGGTTGAAACTTTCACCTAAGTGGGAGGAAAACAGTGGGAGAATACCGTAATCAAACGGCAAACTGCAGACCGAAGGGAGGTGCGGAGCAGGCCGAAGGGGGACTTCAGCCCATTGATGCAGGTTAAAAGCGCGACAAACGCAGGCAAATGAGACTGGCAGGAGCAGCAACACGGGTGCGAAGTGCAGCAGCTAGGGCACCCAGTGCGCATGCTCGGGCGAGGACTCCGCCCACTTCGGGGATGGAAGCTGAGGTGTCATGCCGCTTGAATTGTGGTCCGCCTCGGCTCTTATCCCACGGATGTCTGAGACGGCGCAATGGCCTAAGGCAGTCCGGCTGGTTACGGTGCCGGTTCTTCGTATTTATTTTGTGTTTTATTCTTTTTTTAAAATTATTTTGAGTCTTTATTTCTTCTCTGTTATCTGAACCTTTTCTCTTCTCCTTTTCTCCCCTTCCCTTCTTCCCCTAGCTTAGTTGTTCTCCTTGTTTTCTTGTCTCCCTCTTGCAGTTGGTTTTTGCATCAATGTTTTCGTCTTTTTCTCGTATGTTCGTGACTTTACTATTATTATTGCTATTATTTTAAGTTAGATATTTCCATAGGCTGTCAATACATGTGCAGGTGTGGCCCATGAGACCGTTTCAAGAAATGGTTTGAAGGTTAGTGTTTTTTTACTTACTGGCCAGTCCTTCTGTTTATTTTTTTAGTTAGAGTTAGATATTGTTATGGGTCGTAATAGGATTATGAGTTAGATATCGTTATAGGTGGTCAATACGTGTGCAGGTGTGGCCCATTGGATCGTTCTAAGCCATGGTTTAAAGGTTAGTGTTTTTTTTACTCACTGACTAGTCCTTCTGGTTAGTTTTTTCTTACCTACTGTTTATTTTCCACTTACTTACTTATTGGTTAGTTATTTTTACTCACTGATGAATACATTACTTACTGATTAGTGTTTATTTTGCTATACCTCCTTTTCCTCGTTCATTTTTTCTATTGCAGTTACATGTGGTGGACACTAGACGTTTGACTCGATATCGAAATGTCGACATCGAGTCAACCGAATAATTCAAAATTCCGTTCTCTACCGATCAATTGATATTACAAGGACATAGGTCTTGTCGAATTATCTTTACATTCGGTATGACCACTGACTCGAAATTCGATGCATTCGAAAATTAACCAATCGAAAGTCAGATCGAGTCAATCGAGTCAAATGTCTAGTGGACCCATTCGCGCAACCTCAGGGTCCTGTGCCTCACCCAACTTCCCCCATCAGTGCTGCTCATCAAAAAAATTGAAGCCAATAAAGGATATCAGGTTAGTACTTTTTCAATTTATAGATTAGTCGTTTACTATATTGCGACGTGTGATTTTTCTAAAATTTATCGATTAGTCGTTTATTATGGTATATTATAATATTATGGTGTGACGTTGCGATGTGATTTTTTGAGAAGATTTTTTGAAGGTTTTTTAAACGATGCAGTTGTTTCATGAGTGGTTTTCAGTACCGATTGGTACCATTGTACTAGGCCCCACTATAGACCCCGAAATCACTGATCTTTTCAAGTAGTTAGTAGTCGAGTAGTCGGGGGTGCTGATGTTATGCACGAGGGAAATCAGTTGCTCAACTTTAGGTCTATAGTGGGGCCATTAAAGTACAATGGTATCACTTTGCCCCATTCATGATGTATTTGTATTAGGTTGTCGCGAAAGTTTCCCGCCATTTTCAGTGCTTTTTCAAATTATTTTTCTTCTTAAATACAACCGGCAATTACGCTGTATGTTTCCACTATTATAGACAAGAACCTTTGCGGTAACAGTAGGGCTTATTGGCAGCTGCCGCGAACCAGTAGTTCTTTCGCAATTCAACCAAACATTGAGCATGTCTCCTGAGGAGGTAGTTTTCGTTTTGGCAGTGGAATCCAAGGTTACTTGTGTCCGATCCAATCATATTTCCTCATGTGAATTACATAAGGAGGCCACTTCTCGATACTATTAACTAAGATGCGGAACCAAACGAGAAAATGTAAAACGCTAAAAGATTGTGGCGCGCTCGCTACGCACTTGAAGATGATAGCGGCTCAGATCATAATGAATACATGCGCCATATTCACTTGTCTCTCTAAAGTAATGCAGAGGAAATGCTATCGTACCGTGACAGCCCAGGGGTCCTTCTATCAGGTCGCGGGTATCACGCCACAGATTCTCTCCAATCAGCTCCAGGACGCAACCGTCCTCCGCTTCACCCTACCTTCCAGATCATGGTTTGTCTCAAGTGTTGTCCGCCGACTTTGAACCTGTGGATCCAAATATCCACTGCATACTGGGAGGAAGAGTAGAGTTCTATCGTATGACATGTGTTTGTTGGAGCATCGCTTCAGCTGCTGTGTTTCCTGAGCTCTGTAATTCCCACCTAACCGGGGGAAATGAGTGATTGTCTAGTGGTATTCTAAGCGGTTCCTGCTTAGAGAAGGATTGAGAAGGTGAGAGAGAGAGAGTGATCTTGAGATTTATTAACCAACAACTTTATAACAGTCGTGTGCGTGAAGCAGGAGCGATATTTACAAATCAGCGAGGTATTTATACAGAGAATCTGAGGGGGCGTGGCATCTTTGGCCGCCAGGTGCATATCCCCGGGATATTTGGCATGTCCGCGCCAGAACTTGAGGATATAGGCGTTTCGCGGACATGCTAGGCTAGAGTCTACCTGATCAAAGAGCACTTTATACAACATATGGATCAGAGATCAATGTATATACATGTACATATATACTACATGGGGGCCTCCCTAAAATAAGGCGTTTCCACTACGCCGAAATCAATGAAATTGACGAGGGCCTCGCCATCCATGATGTGGTCTTCCGCCGCGTCCATGGGTTTTTGATCCACGTCCTGTGCCAACCGGCACGAGTTTGAACATCCTGTTGCCAATCATTTGTAGTGGCCTTTCCAGTAAATGGTTCGTCGAGCGTGGTGCACCACGTCCGTGGTGATGTTGACCTTTCCAGTTTGCTTTGTATAGACGTTGGGCGTGGCTGTTTGGAGGGATGCGACCACCCTCGTTTTTCCGAGTGGCTTTGTTCATCTGTCCATCAGGTGCTCTCGCTTCCGGAGTCCTGCGAAATGGACTCAGCTGTAGGAAAGCCGAGTGTTGGACCATCGTGGCTGTCCAAAAGCGCTTGGCCGCGCTCTGTGTGAGTATTTTCAGCTGCTCACTCGTCTTGTCCGCGAGTGCTCGGAAACCAACTCCTTGCATTTCCTGCTGCGACCGCAGAGGAAGGAAACATCTCATGCGAGATGCCAGGGAGGGGCGTTGTGCAATCGTTTCCTCGAACAAATCGCGCATCAAATCGACTGATCGTCCCCAGTCATCTCCATTCTGTGGTCCAGAAAGGGCGATCAATTCCGATCCTTTTGCTACAGCCTGCATCAGGAGCGTCCATACTCCGCGCCATCTCGTAGTGCCTGCGAATTCCGCGGTACTGAACACGACAATTGCTGAGTAGTCCTCAGTAAACCATTCCGGTTGCACGCCCTCTGGTTTGCGCATCACCAGCGCCTTTTGGGTGTCTGATTCCAGACACTTCACCACATTTTCGAATCCAGCTGGGAGCAGGATTAGATTTTTTCCGTGGATTGAGAAGTTTCCAAGATGCATTTGTCCATGGGTTGTTCTTTACGAACTGTCTCGCTTGGTCCGCGACATATCCCAAATTGATGGGATCCCTGCTGTTCCGCGGGGGGTGTTCGGCAGCAACTCGTCCAGCTTCCGCTACACTGGTTAAGGTCATGTGAATGCAATGCTGTTGGTAGAATGACCATGCCAAACCCAATCCGGTAGGCGTAATGACATCATAAGAGCGGTCAAGCAGTCGGGCGGTCCGCCACGATTCAGGAATATGCGATTGGGATAGTACAGCGAATATGCGAGATAATTCAAAGAAGGAGGACGAGAATGTCAGGGCTCCGAATGATGCGTTGGGGATAACGTCTTGAAGTGGCACGGTGGCTGAGCATTCGACTTCGACTCCTTGATACATCAGCTTGCCGGGACAGTGCCAATCAACGTGGTGGACATCGGACGTCGACGAGAAGGTGGTTCTGAAACATGAATAATTGAGTGCTGGGTATGTTTTAACACAAATTTTGTTCACTTTTAGTTCCGCCTTTCTGGGTCTACCCTTTTTACCACGGCTGGTTTTGCCCCTGACCGGTGCATCGTCAGTCTGAGGAGGAATTTTCAGCAAATGATCGAACGGAATTTCCATTGGTGGCTTATTTTCACCAATCAAGGTTACTGTGGCTGAATTTGAGCTGGCCTCAATTACGCGATACGGACCCTCCCAGGGTGTTATTAGTTTTGGATGTCGAGATTTCCATTTTTCCGCCGGTATTTTCACGTAAACGCGGTCACCGACGTGGAATTTTTCCGACTTTAGAGTTTTCCACTCTTTATCGTAAGCTTTCTTCATGTTATCGGGGTATTCCTCGGAATGCTCATTAATGAATTCGCGAGCTAATTTCATTCCACATAAGATATCCGTTTTGTATCGATCATAATCCATCGTATATGGCGACAAATCCTGGGAAGGGATTATTGCGGATGGATACTTAGGGTCGTAACCGTATAAGAGAAAATGAGGACTTTCACCAGTCGCTTTATGCGGAGCCGCATTATGGGCGTAAACTACTGTGGGTAGAATTCTATCCCATTCCGCCGGTACTACTGTTTTCTTTCGCAGGATTCTGGCTATGGTACCGTTGACTCTTTCCGTTACGCCGTTTTCTCTTGGAGCTCGTGCCGACAAATCCGTTGCACTACGGGAATCAACGACCCGTCTTCAGCTAGAAGTTTAAGTTGACCATTATCTATTGTAAAATCAATAGAACTGAGGCGGCGGTTGTATTTAGGAAGACGAACCTCTTCCTCGCGCTGATTTTCTACTGCTTTAACTACTGTTTCAAAATCAGGATCTTGCCGGAGCTCATTTAGCCAGTCGCACACCACTTTTTCATCCGCGGCACAAAAAGGTGTATCACATTGCTGGGACTCTACCGGCCCTCGAGATAATGCGTCAGCCACGCAATTTGCAGCACCTTTAACGTGCTCAATGTGTAGGTCATATCGCTGCACTTCCAGCGCCCATCGCAAAACGCGTGGTGAAACGTGCGTTCTTTCAAACAAAGAAGTTAGAGCCGCATGGTCCGTCCGCACAATAGTATGTATGCCAAAAATGAAATAATGGAATTTTTTAAGGCTGTAAATAAGTGCCAGCGCTTCTTGGTCAGTACCGTGGTAGTTACGTTCTGCCGACGTAAATGGTTTGGAAGCAAAAAATAGGAGGTGTAAAAACCCATCATCACCTTCCTGAGCTAAAACAGCCCCAACACCAATGTTACTGGCGTCCGTATAAATTATAAATGGCCTAGTTCCGTTCCTAGCCTTCTCAATATTTGGCTGCCCCAAGACCGGAGCTTTGACGAGGACTTCTTTCAGATCCTCGAAAGCCTTGTCATGCTCGTGAGACCACGAAAATTTGAATTTGCTGCTAGTGAGCGCGTGAAGTGGCTTAGCAATTTGTGCAAATCTTAGTACAAATTTGCGGTAATAACCAGCCATTCCCAGGAAAGTCCTCAACTGGGCAATATTTCCTGGCCTTGGGTAATTTTTGATGTTGGTAACCTTTTCAGGGTCCGTTTTTATACCCTCTTTGTCTACCACCTGACCAAGAAATTCCAAGCTGGACTCCATTAGGCGGCATTTTTGAGGTTTCACCTTCAAATTAGCGCGCTGGAATGTTTCTAGTACTTTACCAAGCACTTCCAGATGCCTTTCCTCACTTTTCGTGGCTATAAGGATGTCGTCGATATAAACCGAAACTTCTGGACCCTTGAGATCACCCAAAACCCGGCCCATAAGCCGTTGGAACGCTGACGGAGCATTTGTGAGGCCAAACGGCAGCACATTGAACTCAAATTGACCCGCAGTTGTGGTAAAAGCGCTTATTTCTTTCGCTTCTTCCGTTAGTGGTACCTGCCAGTACCCACTTGCTAGGTCAAGCGATGAAAACCATCGCTTCCCTTGAAGATTTTGCAAGGTTACATCTATCGGAGGGAGTGGGTAACAATCTTTCTTTGTTATTTTGTTCACCTCACGATAATCAACGCATAACCGCGTTGTACCATCCTTTTTAGCTACCAAAACTATTGGGGAAGCCCAAGGAGATTGGCTATCCTTGATTATCTGGCGATTTTTGAGGTCAGTTAGCATGTTCGCCACTTGATCTCTGACCCCATACGGGACTGGCCTTGTTTTCTGGCGTATTGGCTGGTGTCCCTGCACATCTATATCGTGCTTTAGTAGCTGAGTATGCTCAAGTTCGAAATCAGTGATAGCAAAAGTTGTATGGAACTTTTTCACTACTTCAGAAAGTTGCTTGGGGAATTTACCCAGTTTGCGGTTTCCCTCTAGCATGTTTATCAAAACTTTGACCCGTTTTGACGTAGGCAAAATAACATGTTTTTCCATGTCTNCAAAACTATTGGGGAAGCCCAAGGAGATTGGCTATCCTTGATTATCTGGCGATTTTTGAGGTCAGTTAGCATGTTCGCCACTTGATCTCTGACCCCATACGGGACTGGCCTTGTTTTCTGGCGTATTGGCTGGTGTCCCTGCACATCTATATCGTGCTTTAGTAGCTGAGTATGCTCAAGTTCGAAATCAGTGATAGCAAAAGTTGTATGGAACTTTTTCACTACTTCAGAAAGTTGCTTGGGGAATTTACCCAGTTTGCGGTTTCCCTCTAGCATGTTTATCAAAACTTTGACCCGTTTTGACGTAGGCAAAATAACATGTTTTTCCATGTCTAACATGCCAGTAGAGACATCCATCTCTTTGGGATCTAGGACGCTATCGTCGAACCATTCCCCAAGGGTGTCACCTTCATTTACCACCCAGGTTTGATTGTCGCGCTTCGTTACCGAAATTTCCGCACAACCTTGTTTCGTCAGACATACCGCTGAGGAAACGCGTGGGTCCTTAGACCAAAATAATCGCTCATTGGCATCGCCAGCACCGCTAATTTCGACTACCGCGGCTGCTCCTGGTGGAATAACTACCCTTTTTGCGACTTTTGCTTCATCCAGCATATTTTGCGCATTTTTGGGTGGTTCAGGATCCTTGAGATTCAATTCCAAATCTCCAAAGTGAAGTTTTATCCCTAATGCACTTAAAACATTAGTTCCCAGCAAAAGTACCTCGTCTTTGCCTTTTTGAACGTGCATATTTACCCGAGCTTTACCAGCTTTTTGAACGCTTACTTCCGCGTTAATAATAGCCAAAAATTGCATTTGATTCCCAGATGCATCAAAAACTCTATGTTCACTTCCGTTACCAATCATTTCCACATTTTGATCGATATCAAAACCGTTTTTCTTAGCCATTTTTAGAAGCGAAGCTGGCACTATTGAGAATACCGAACCGGTATCCACTAATGCTTTTACTTCTAGACCAAAAATTTTGGCCTGACATAAGGTTGGTTTACCTACGGTAGGGACATTCATGCCTGCGAATGGTTCTCCGGTGCGTACCACACCACACCATTCTTCCACAAATGTCGATAAGGATTTATCGGTAACGCGCTTTGGAACTAAGCTTTCATCTTTGGATTTCTTTTGCATTGACTGTCGCGTTTCTCCGCGATAGCCCCTAGAATCCTTCGCTCGAGGGAATCTTTTAGTGTGGTGACCACTACTGCCACCATTGAAGCGCTTTTCGTCGCTTCGGTCCTCGAGGTTGGATATGGTAGCTCGCTCCGCCCCCATATTTGGTGATTTTGCTGCTTTATTTTTAAGAGAATTGAACTTTTGTTTTTGTTCGGACCTCTCAAAATGCATTGCTCTAGTTTTCTCTAGCCTTAAAGCCACCTTTTTGACTGCTTCATAGACCATCCCCTCGGGTGAGTCCAAAGCTGATAGCATGTGGTAGGAATCCCTCCAATTTTGAAGGCAAGAATAGAGCTTGGAACCGAGGTGGAAATCCCACTCCTCGCTAGGATGAATTTTCCTCGAAATGTTTTCCATGCGGCAGCAAAAATCTGCGACTGACTCATCGCTTTGCTTCACAAGAGTGTCCCAATCATGTATAGTTTTGAGCCTTTCGCAAGGGTTTCTACGGGCCTCTTTGAGCGCTTTGACTATCCCATCAAAACTACCTTTCTTTAACCCTAACGGTAAGCTTTTGTAGAGGGATCGTGCCGACCCCTCTGAGTGATTCACCAAAATGTCGCGCCTGTCACTGTTTGACCAGACGCTTGGTGGGTATTTCACTTCCAAAGACCGGAGGAAATCGCTTAGGGAGTTTTTGCCATCATATTTAGTTAGAGCAGCGACACTTTGCGCCTTAAAAGCCTCTTTGAATATGTTAAACATCCCACTCATAGCGTTAGAAACATTGATAATTTCTGAATCCGACCCTCTATCGGCGGAACTTTGGACAATTGAGACAGACTCACCGATCGTCGACGCGCTGGAAGACGGCGGAGAGGATGGACGCGACCGTCCGCTGGAGGTTGACCTCTGGCGCCTGCGTCTGCCATCGCTCACGTCGCGAGGTTCTTGCCGGGAGTGCTGAAGATGAGTATTTTTGTCATTATTTAGCATCATAAGCTGTTCTCGAACAGCTGACCAATTTACATCCAAATTGGACTCACCTTGTGATTGTTGGGCGTCTGCCAATTGCTCCTGCCGAGCTGGCACTGGGCCCATGGTGTTGGCGATCCTCGCCACCAGGTCGTTCACGTCGTCCTGTAATCGGTTATTTAGACTTTTAAGACTTTCAATTGTCTTTTCGCGCTCATTGAGACTAGCCTTGAGCTGCTCTATTTCCCGCGCTTTGTTTCTAAAAACCGTAGGAACTTCCGGAACTTCACAGCCAATCTCATTCGCCAAATTCTGGATGAGATTGCTGTTCCGGCTTGAAATCGGCAAAATAGTGCGTAGTTCGGCTGTTGTCATATTCAATTCACCCAAAATTGAATGCTGCGAGGACTCCCTCGCTTTTTGCCTAGCCGTGTCTACAGCTCCTTGGACTGCCGCCAAGATATTTTGCCTTTTCTGCGCCGAAAGTTGCCTAATTTGGTCGTCTAGAATATCCTCTAGACGACTTAGGATATTTCGCAAGGCTATGCTCAATTGAGGATCGATTCCGCTTACCTCAATACGGTCCTGAGCCGCTTGCTGCTCCATTGCCACAACATCCATTGGGCTGCTCTCCGAACCGGACTGCTGACTGGAGGTAGACATCTCAAAATTTGATTTCTGTAAATCACAGATTAGTCAATCCGACTCTTTGCCTGGCTCGGCTCTCATGTAATTCCCACCTAACCGGGGGAAATAAGTGATTGTCTAGTGGTATTCTAAGCGGTTTCTGCTCAGAGAAGGATTGAGAAGGTGTGAGAGAGAAAGTGATCTTGAGATTTATTAACCAACAACTTTATAACAGTCGTGTGCCTGAAGCAGGAGCGATATTTACAAATCAGCGAGGTATTTATACAGAGAATCTGAGGGGGCGTGGCATCTTTGGCCGCCAGGTGCATATCCCCGGGATATTTGGCATGTCCGCGCCAGAACTTGAGGATATAGGCGTTTCGCGGACATGCTAGGCTAGAGTCTACCTGATCAAAGAGCACTTTATACAACATATGGATCAGAGATCAATGTATATACATGTACATATATACTACAGCTCTCAATGAAAAAATAGCAGAACATGTTTCTAGTCAACAACAACACAAGATTTTTTCTGTCACGATTGGAACAGAATGGTAGGACAATTTGGGTATGGGTATGCTATTGACCAACCTATATAAATGTTTTGGATAGAAAGTTCCAGAACAGTCGTGAAAAGTTCGGCAATGCACGAGAGTAAGTGGTAGGAAACTTTCGCGACATCCTAATATATGCAGTGATCATGTTTATTTGTTTTGTTTTTTATTTGTTTGGACAGATGTTCACTTTTTGATTCATTTTGATTTACTCATTGTAGAGTGATTTTTAAGAATAATGTTGCTCTGCATGATCGTGACTTTTACCTTATGTCTGCATGCTCTATTGGTGTACCCATAAAACTAACCTACTAACCTAACTTGAAAACATGTATGGACACTGTAGGTAGACAGGGAGACGGATGTAATAAAAATTTATTCAACATAGAAATCTAATAACCGTCTATACAGAAGTCTATATATTCACATATGTATTGGTGAATAGGGCCTCAGATGGTGGTGTTAGATACGAAACGTGACATTGAGCGACAGTACACCTCGATCTCGCTTGTGAACACGCCTTCGTTGTAACTTTCGCTGAAGTTTCTCATCTCGTATACAATGCTTTCTCGGCGCTCGAGGTCCCGTTTCCGGAAGTATTTGGTGTGGAGTGGATTCTGAAATAATTGGAATAGGTATTTCGTCGGTTCCGTGATTTAGTTTGTGGAGAGTACCTGCTGGAGAGTTATACGCGCGGACTGGGCTTCTTCATCGAGATCATGAAGAACGTGGGTAAGCTTGGTCAGCAGTGAGTGGTCTCCTTCAATCAGCGTATCCAACTGGCCGAAACAATTGAGTTCTTCTTCCCGTCTTGTCTCAAGAGGCTTGCATTGTAACTGTGATACGCTACGGCGAGATTAATTGTTCGCAACGTCCCAGAAGTGCGAATACTACGTCGTACCATGTGTCGCCACGATATTTCAAGGATTCCTCATATGGTCTATAGGCTGGATGCTCTCGCGGAACAGCAGGAGTTCTCAGGGCGCGAACATGTCGGTGTAGCCACTTAGATAGGAACACCAGCCCTTTGACGGTCTCCCACCACCGCACCACTTCGAGAGACTTGTCCATCCCGTGCAGAAAGCCCTTAAGCCCCATATAGTCGCACCTCCTGTTCCATGCTCGCGCCAAGTGGAAGGCGCAGCCTTGCACGGTCGCAGTTGGGAACACCTGAAATAACGGTCTCGTTCACTACGTTCACCGACGACGGAAAGGACATAACTTACTAACCCTCTTAACTGCTTGTATGGATGCTCTCTCATAGTCCAGGATAACTCGGTGATTAGGGGGTATTGCAGGGAGCTCATCCCTGATGTGTCGAAAAATGATGTCGTATACCTGAAAAAAAGGGGAGCCGTACGTTAGACATTATCGTCTAGAATCTAGATACCTGTTGTGTTTTTTCTTCGAGAATATGGCGTAAAGCAAAGGTACTTCGACACCATTCCTGCCTACCCCATGGACCATGTAAAGCTGTCCTTTCCGTTGCAACTGACGGGGTTCAAATGAATGGACCCCGTCAGCTACCAGGGCGTGCAACCCGTTCTGAGCGGCCATCTACAATACAGTATCTAGAACATTGATGCACGTAGAAAACGAAACAAACAAGCCTTAGTTGTATGGTGCTCCTATTGTAATAAACGTGCAGTGTGGGTTCCAACCTATGTACAAATAGCGAACCGTCCCAGAGGAGTCGTAAGTTGGCTGGAATTGATTTCATAGTAGCTGGAGCTTCATGACCCTCGTGCCCTCGCACGGCCCTGCAAGAGAGTAGGTGAATAGGGTAAAGTGCGTAATGAACATGTAATGAATAGTTCTTTACCTTCTAATAGCCTCCCGCCTCGAAACGTATCCTTTCTTGTGATGATGATGTATCATTTCGAGACCCAATTCACCCTCTGTAAGGAGGTATTGAGCATTGAACAACAACTTCACTAATCTTGAACCTCTCACCTTCAGCGGCCTTCTGTTTGATTATTCTAGCTTGTTGGTGTCATAACGGATTCGGTTTCTTTCCAGCGAACGAAGCGTCCGCCTTTATATTGTGGTAGAACTAAAAAAATTTGTAAATTAAAAATACTTTCAAAAAATTTAGAAATATTATAAGCTATTGTACCTCGCTCACAGCTCTCTCCACAAAGTTATGGGCAGTTTTCAGTGGTCTGCATCCTGGATGGTGGTCCTTGCAGGTTGGCTCAGATAAGAATTCTTTGTCTATGACCTGTGAAACAACATTTTGAAATCTGAATATTGTGATTACCTAATGTCTCGATTACTGCACCTCAATACCCGTCCACTTCCCTCGGCTTTTGCACTGCTAGCACTGAAATAAATCATGATGTGAAGAATTCCTTTTGAACGTGAACGTGTACGATGTATCTGTACCAGGAACTCTGTATGATAAAACAGGGTACTTCCCAGTCCTGCTAGGTGCTACCTCTGCTATGTACCGAATTCCTCCAAAATAATTATTGAAGTAAATCGGAATGAGGAAAAAAAGCGATAACGATTTAATTTAATAGAGCGACTTACCTTGACTATCAGTAGATGCAGTCCGAAGGGATGCTTCCCTGTTGGGTGTAGTATCCGAAGCAGAATAATCGCTCCTAGATGAGACGTCCGACGTCACTGCTACTGATTAACTAAGCCATTCCATCCCCTTTAGGGGTGGTGTGGTAAGGCCAAGGTCTCCACATACCCTCAGGCCGTTCCACAGGGCTTATCACCTCCTGACGGGACACTGCCTTAAGCAGTTTGGCCTCCATATGCAACGAAAGAAGAGTACTAACAGATAGAAATAAATACAAATAGGGAAAGTTAAATAATGTTGTCTTCTGCACCCTGCGCAGAGATGACGGTACCAATACTCCATCACGGGCTGAGCAGGTATTGCAGACTAACAACACTTATAATCTTTGTGAAACGTACTCACCCATACTAATATTAGCAGCTGAATAGTGAATATTCAGTGCGATTATTGAATAGTTGAATAATGCAGTTGAATGATCACAGTTCCTGGTGATAACGGATATAGGCCGTGTCAATGGCTGAATAATAGTCCCAATAGTAGTAATGGGAAGTAGTTCTAGCCATTAGAAGTATATACACTGGGTGTCAATGGCGGTGATCCGTCTGCGGCCTTGAAAAGCACGCGGCGCGACCGCGCCGCTCACGGTAGAATTGTCGCCGCGGTGGCGAATCTTGGTTTTCTTGATAGTTGTTTATCACATTTGATGGTAACTAATAAGGAAACCAACTGACTATCAAGAAAACCCCATTAGTTGATGTCCCGGAGAGGATTCCTGCTCGAGCGGCGCGATCGCGCCTTGCGCTTTGCGAGGCCGCAGACGGGTCACCACCATTGACGCCCACTGTATATATGGTAGTGGTACATCGACGGATGGGGGAAAATTGAATACGCAGCGGAATAATTATAGTCCCCGGTGTAGAAGTTGGCGAAATTCCGATTGAAAATTGTCGAGGAATACGAATAAGCATCTCAGGGTAGAGACTTGGCAGAGACTGTGCCCTTCTCGTCCGAGACACGCCTACATTTGTCGCCTAGTATTAAGCACCCCGAGCGAGATACGTATTTATGCTGTTAAGACATCTCGCTTAGGTGGACATCTCTAAGTCAACAACTACAACAGTGGACTACCTGGTAGTCAATGCATCGGCGGTTTTGAAGAGCATTGAGCACGATATGAAAACCCAGATTTGTATCCTTAACGCAATTCCACGACCAATCCTTGAGTATCAGGAGACATATCACGCTGGTCTACGTGCAAACAAACCCATAAATCAGAAATTGCTCGTCAATAGCTTAGTAATTGTTCAAATGGCACGATGCGAACACAGCTTATCGTCAGCAGCTTCTCAAAGTGTTCCGTTATGGGTTATATGCCAATATTCACAGTCGACGACACGTTTCGTTTGTTGGACGAAAGCACAAAAGTTGACAACAACATGCATTTCACACCACTTTAATAGCTTATATCGTTTGCGGAGACTCTACAAAAATATTTGCGACGGCTTGCCACCGTAGCAACAGTCATGACGCTTTAGTAAGAATGTGAATATCGTAGCCGTGGAAAATGAACGCTCATGTTTGTACATTACAGCATTCTTCGAGGAATATTTCTCCTTTCACTAACAACCTCACTCCCCATTCTCTGGCAATAGCACCGCAAATTTGCCTGGTGCGGAGAAACCTTGCCTTTCAGGACTTTGAAGACCTGAACAGAAAGGGGCAGCTGCAAATGCGCAGAAGGCAACATGTTTGGAAATCCCAGGATCCGATCACACTGGCTGTGGATTAAAGACGAGGTTTTTTTTTTAAATAACGTGTCATATGATAGAGGTAGTTTCAGGTTCTGACTCGATAACTAGGCACAATTTAAATAATTCTGCTCCAAAAATTTCAAGGTCATAAGTTTCCTGTTGAGATTATTGGTACGGAGATCACGAAAATTATACTGAATTTGTAGAGCAACCCTGTATTCGCACGGTTAAGGTAGTTGTACGGAAGAAACGATATTTCACTGAATGTTCTGGAGCTTTGTAAACTTTATTTATTATTTACTGGTGTTTAATAGGCTGATCACGATCATTCGCATTGATGCGTAGTACACCTTCACCGGCAGAGCTGGCATTCTTTTCTTCCTCTTCATAGTAGCCCACCTTGACTACTCGAAAATGAAAACTGTAGTTGTCCTGGAGCTGTGTCTTCGCTCCAACGTCTTTCCCAGTTTGCTTTCCTCGTATCAGGCGTTTGTCGCGCAGCCCCACAGCGTTTCTCGCAGCATGACACCTGCGGGACGAACGCAAAAGTGGGCTGGTTTGACGCGCCAGTTCCGCCGTTTGTCGCGCCTTATTCGGCGTGTGACTTGCCGTGATCCTGCCGCTGGGATGGCAGGAGCAGGGCAGGTTATCCTGCCGGTGGGATGATAGGAGCATGGCAGGTCATCCTGCAGCGCTAGTACTAGCCGCCTTAATAGTGGTGCCTAACATGCATAGTTAAAGACGTATCAATCCAGAATAAGTTTTATGTTCGATTGTATTGGAACAATTTTTAACCTTCTCATGTAGGATAAAGACACAACGGGCAACCGATGGCTACAAAAATACTACAAAAAAAAAAGAGTTCCACGGACGCGTATGCACTTCCAGAGCCAGCAGTCGGCGAGCCGGACGGATGTTGCAAGACGGATCCACCCGACCGCACCGCACCGGTACGCGACCGCATCCCACGCATCCCGTCTGGCCAGTCGTTACACTGGGCCATGGTTTCAACCGGACCTCAGTTGGCCTGGCAAGTCCGGTAGGGCTCGTCTGCTCTCCGCCGCAGCGAAAGCAAGACTAAGTTTCCAAAGCCGTCAGCCGGCTTATATGCACCTCGGTTGCCACGTGGCAATGGAGAGAAAAAAACAGGCTGCACGAATACCTGCATAAGTCCTGCGTCATGCGCACTCACAGCAGGTTTTGCTGCTCCATCCGCATCTTCACCAAGTATCCCAGGACTACCTGCTGGAAACCTGCATCAGCTGAAAGTGGGCGGGTTCGCCGGCGCTCAAAACGCCTGAATGTCTGAGAGCGTCGCTGGCCACAACTCGTCTTTCAAGATGTCGTTCAGAGTTCCTTGCCCAATATGTGCTCAAGAAAAATCTCCACCCTTACTCGAAGAATGTTCACAACTTTTCCAAGGCTGAATATGTGGTGTTGCGGACTCGCAACGTAGTCATCTGCCCATCATGCGAAGCGAAGGTGCCTGACTATGGCGCGCTGCCCACCCATTGCATGGAACATCATGCAGAAGATGGTGCGGATGGCCGCCTGCAGGACTACTCTCTGCTGATCCAGACTTCCTCCAGTAAGACACAGTTCGAGGTAAAAATTTTATCTACGAACTGAGTAGTTTTCTTTCAAGTTATTAAGATATTTCTTAAGAGTTGCGACATGTGAGACATAACTAGAGGCAACGATCCACCATAACATGCAGACCAGAGATGGACTTGCGGCAGGCGTTACGGACACCTGTACGGCGGCCCAAACTACAAAAACACACATGCAGCCTTGATCGGCCTCCATAGAAAACCTTTAACAAATGAAACCGTGCGTCTGACTACTATAAATTGCCGCGTAGATGTCGAGAAGTGTTCGACAACAACTCACGAAGACGATTATGATGCAATAAACAGAGACCATAATATAAACAAGCAAAGAACGCAACAAATACAGTCAAGATTAACTCCTCCATGCGAGGCGCACCTTTGAACACAATTCACAGTTCACTGTAATCATCAAACATCGCTGATCAGCCCTTAGCAACGAAAAGTAGCGCTCCAAACACCTAAATGCTAGTGCAAATTCGAATTTGGCGCCACGTTACAGCTTGTCCAAAGGGCGCACCGTGCGCAGACAGATGTAGATTTGGATACGAGTCTTCAATTGTTATTTGAGCCATACACGGGGTTTTTACCAACCTCATGTATACCTCGAATAACAACTGAAGTATCTTACTTCTTATTAATTGGCACTTCATGTGTGTGTGTGTGTCTGTGCACGAGAACCAGCCACCAAAAACGAAAAATACCTACACCATCGTGTTCAGCGCATCGAGTTATGTACGAAAATGTGGTAAATTTTGATTTTTACCTTGATTTACAGGTGTTTTGGGCCACTTTTGTCATGTTCAGACATGTTAAGGACCGACTGTTGTGTTTACCACAGTTGGAATGAATGAGATAAGCCCATCCAGTATAAAAGGGATGAGATGGGTAGGATCTCATTATGTCGAAGAGGAGGAGCCAGGAAGGCGAAGAAGGACACGGATGAGGGGGGACGCTGCAGGGTTGGGTCGGCGCTCACAAAGGGTGATAATGCTATGCAAAGGGTCCACTATTGCGGCAATGGTGCACCGGCATCCAAAATTGGAGAAAAAACCTAGAAACGGGTCCAACTGTAGGACGAAAGGGCACCGGCGTTCGAAAGTGAGACGGGTTTGGAATCGGGTCTAGCAGTGTGATAAGGGTACGCCGGCGTCGAAAAGCGGGGAAATGCTTGAAGACGGGTCTAACAGTGTGATAAGGGTGTGTTGGCGTCGAAAAGCGGGAAAACGCTCAGAAACAGATCCAACGGTGTGATAAAGGTGCGCCGGCGTCCAAAAGTGGGGAAACGCTCAGAGACGGGTCCATCGGTGTGATAAGGGTGTGTTGGCGTCGAAAAGCGCTGATATGCCTGGAATCGGGTCTAACGGTGTGATAAGGGTGCGTCGGCGTCCAAAAGTGGGGAAACGCTCAGAAACAGATCCAATGGTGTGATAAGGGTGTGTTGGCGTCGAAAAGCGCGGATATGCCTGGAATCGGGTCTAACGGTGTGATAAGGGTGCGTCGGCGTCCAAAAGTGGGGAAACGCTCAGAAACAGATCCAATGGTGTGATAAGGGTGTGTTGGCGTCGAAAAGCGCGGATATGCCTGGAATCGGGTCTAACGGTGTGATAAGGGTGCGTCGGCGTCCAAAAGTGGGGAAACGCTCAGAAACAGATCCAATGGTGTGATAAGGGTGTGTTGGCGTCGAAAAGCGCGGATATGCCTGGAATCGGGTCTAACGGTGTGATAAGGGTGCGTCGGCGTCCAAAAGTGGGGAAACGCTCAGAAACAGATCCAATGGTGTGATAAGGGTGTGTTGGCGTCGAAAAGCGCGGATATGCCTGGAATCGGGTCTAACGGTGTGATAAGGGTGCGTCGGCGTCCAAAAGTGGGGAAACGCTCAGAAACAGATCCAATGGTGTGATAAGGGTGTGTTGGCGTCGAAAAGCGCGGATATGCCTGGAATCGGGTCTAACGGTGTGATAAGGGTGCGTCGGCGTCCAAAAGTGGGGAAACGCTCAGAAACAGATCCAATGGTGTGATAAGGGTGTGTTGGCGTCGAAAAGCGCGGATATGCCTGGAATCGGGTCTAACGGTGTGATAAGGGTGCGTCGGCGTCCAAAAGTGGGGAAACGCTCAGAAACAGATCCAATGGTGTGATAAGGGTGTGCCGGCGTCCAAAAGTGGGGAAACGCTCGGAGACGGGTCAAACGGTGTGATAAGGGTGCGCCGGCGTCCAAAAGTGGGGAAACGCTCAGAGACGGGTCCATCGGTGTGATAAGGGTGTGTTGGCGTCGAAAAGCGCGGATATGCCTGGAATCGGGTCTAACGGTGTGATAAGGGTGCGTCGGCGTC
>JARK01001612.1:59351-79776 GCA_000688135.1 Ancylostoma ceylanicum
TACACAAGCAAAGACGTCGCTCCCCTCTTGCACAGCTGTGGGAAAGGCTCGAAGGTGCAGAAAAGGCGAGTTTTGATAAATGAGGAATGGCCGGCGTGGTGTGAGAGAGATGCCACATCAAAGCAATGCGAGCGAAGCGAGCAGAAAAGAAGCCTGAGAGTCCGGTGTCAGCCGGGCGACCAGGCTGGTTGAAGAAACAAGCCGAAGTTCATCAACAGTCGAACATTTAAATATTGTAGTAGTTTTCAGTTTTTGTAATTCTGTACTTCAGATTCCCAAACTAACGGTTTTTTTTGTTCTCTGGTTTTGTTTCACAATAAGTCTAATGTATATATTTGCTGATTATTTTATGTGGTGACTTCCAATATCCTCCGTATTCATTAGCTTTCGTAAAATTTTGGTTTATGGAAGGGTGTTTCGTTTTGATTCCGTCCTCACGAAAGGCTCCTGCTGGGACCTGCTACCTCCATATACTTATCCGCTCACGTAAAGTGAAGGCATGTTTTTTGTCATTCTAATGTCAAACAAACAGATAAAGACGTGCCTTGCTTTGTTTCGTCAATTTCAGTTTCTTTTTACATACATATTTCCTCTTGGCTGCTATACATGTGCTATACAGGTTGATCCGCGAGTCAAAAATGGCAACGAAGGAAACGGGACACAGCAAATCAACATTTCCAACAGATCACATCTTCATTTAGGTTCATTCTCATGCAGGTACCTCGAGCAGTATTTGGTAATACAATCATAATAAAGGTTGTCCAATGTTTATACAGGCGAAGGATCTCCCCGTAAAGTCAAGAATATTCCATCATCGTGAACAACAAAGGGGTTCCGATGACAATTTGAAGGGTCTTTCATAACCAGTAGAAAGCATACTCGTTGGTGAGGTTCCACGCTGTAAGTAGCGTTTTCTCTAAAGATCTAAATATGCTTGTGTTTAAGATTTGGATCATTTGCGGTCGTAATGAAATCAAGGATTCGGAAAAATTGGAATTGCCAAATTCGAGGACTATTTGTACATCAGCTTCTCCAACTTACCCGGATTTCGTGTATTGGTTTTCATAGATTGAACACAGAACGAGAATGAAGGAGAACGGAAATTCGAGCTGGATGTTCTGATACCAAAGCGTAAAAGATGGAGGCCTGAGATTATTAAGGGGTTTTTACAGTTTTGACGCGTCGCGCCCTATGCTTAAGCATAGGGCGCGGCAACGCAGTGCGAGCTGGCGCGAGCTCGCTGCGTCAAATGCCGCAAGGGGGTCCTTACACACTTATTCCCGCGGCGCGTCCTTTTGCGAGGTCGCACTGCGGGCTGCGGCAAGGAATGCTCGGGGGCATTCTTTGCCGCTGCGGCAACGCGGCGAACCAGTTGTTCTTCGCCGTTGCACGCATATTGAACGTTTTTCTTGTTTGATGTTTGTTTTTTCTAAGTGGTTTCTCTCATAAATCTTGTGCTCACCTCTCGTGACAGCTATTTCGCTTACTTAGGTTTTACTAGCTATTTCGCTGCATTTCAATGTTATATTTCCAGTCCTTTAATTGCGGCAACCCGCGACGTTTGCCGCAACCCTAGCGCGAGTTGAGTTGCGAGAATTCAGCTCGCAGCGAGTGGTTTCTCGCGCCGCGCCGCGCCGCAACTTGCTAAAAACTGTAAAAACCCCTTTAGAGCTCTGCAAAGAGCTCAATGGGTTTTCCATATAAATATTTCTCATTCTTACGTTTGCAACCCTGTCATTGCTAGTATAGCCGCGGCATAGGCTCTTACACCTACGAAGCCGGTCCGGACAAGTTCGAGTGAAAATCCAATAACGTTAGCCCATATTATAATCAAATTTCTGATGGAATCTCTTGCCTCATATCGCTAACAACTATCTTTCAAGCAGCAATCGAAAAGGGGCTTAGAAGAAGCAGCAGACATCCATTGATTATGTGAATGTGTGAAATGGAATAAGTCCACACAAAACTTTTATATTTCTTTGCTTAAGAAACTATCTAATTAGTGGAAGCTCTTGGATCGCATTATCCATAATTATTTTTTACCATAATTCGTCTGGTAGTCGTTTTGAGAATATATCCGCAAAATCTCTCAAAGCTGATGTAAAAGTGTTTCAGAACTGATGTAGAGCGTGCTATATTGGTCGGAACCATGAAAAAGTTAAACTATATTCATAAAGTTAAGCTATGAAAGACAACCAAGTTAATGACTGTTCATTGCGGACAATGTTAAAAGACTGCATGTGTTTGTTGTTCTTTGTTATGGTTTTTTATTCAATAATTAAGTGAATGTGATATTTTCTTTTTCCCGCCATTTGAATGGAATGCGTTGTTTAGAGTCTCCCGCGCTCGACTACCGTGCTTCCCGTGCTCGATCAGCGTGCATCCAGCGCTCGTTTCGCAACTCACCCGCGAGCGCGATCTGGAGCCGGCCACAAAACTAGCGCTTGAGGTCCGCTAGAACTGCCTGAGAAATGCGGATATTGACTGTAGTATTTGAGATTGTTGAAAATCATGCAGCGGTTGAGATGCAACAGTAGTAGAACATGGGACGGCTTCAGTAGGAGCAGGAGAGCGCGACAGCCTCAAACTTCTAAGTCGATCCCTTTCGGTCTTAGGAAGGGATGGCCCTATAAAAATACCCTGCACCGAAAGGAATTTGGGCTTAGAGGCACGACGCAAAGTTGAGGAAGCGGAGTACGACGAGGACAGCACAATTTTGATTAAACGGGGCCTACTGAGATTGATTCAGCCCATACGAGATAGATTAATAGTATGATTGAATGGAAAGATCCAGAATTCTACGCACACAGTTATTGTCGTTAATAACCCTAGTCGAGGACTGATCAGCTTCACACTTGCTATAATAATATCTACTATCACAATTGAACGTTTCCGTTCAATTTTTCACACACATAAAAGGAAGGAGTTCTAGGATTATCAAGTTGCTGAAGTGTACGAATACGTGACGATTCAGACTTAAGCTTGCCGATTCCTGGTTTTAGGGATGTGTTCTCATTCATCAAGTAAGAGCTTTTTTCGGACTCTATCATTCTCAGCAATGAGGTCACGATTTTTTTCTACAAGAACCGCAAACTAATTCCTGGACTGAAGCACATAGGTGGCAAACTACAGTTCTGAAATAATGGGATGACATCGTGCGCAACGTGATCCACAATAAGCTGAAGCATGACATCGACATCACGGTTGAAGTATTATCTCTCGAGGAACTCCGAGAAGACTCGAATTTTCAACGGTTGCTGTTATCTTCAAACACTCATGCGTTGTGTCGAGTTCTCCTGTAAAATTTATTTTTAGCATTTTCGGCAAAGACGGAGGCTATGATTGTAAGTACTCTTCCACATAAAAACAAACTACTTTTACTTGAAATCGATGGCGCATTTCAAATGAAGTGTTTATGAAACGTCATATCCCATGTTAAGCGCTGGAAGTTGAGTGGAGAGTAGTGATAAGTGTAAGCACTTAAGGGACACTGCTGGTGCTATCTTTGAATTACCCTGACATACCAATTGAGGAAGCAACTGGTGTCGATCACCGCGGAAATATTCTAGTGGATGTGCTGCTTCCTTACATGTGGAAGACCACATGTGAAATCTTCTCTCTCCATTAACACCAAACTTCGAGGCGTGTTATTCGTGACGGGCATCAAAAAGAATTTTTTAAGATTAATCATTCTGAAGAGTGCAATCGAGTTCTTCGACTAACACTATCCGTGGTTTCCAGAGAAGGATGTAAATGACTCGCATAGTACTAGAAACATAGAGGAACTGGCACCCTTATTGAGTACAAAAAAATGTGCTTCGAATTGGAATTCGTGACCCTCACACTCTTTGCCCTGTGGATAGACTGCTCTAGGATTATCGGATACTTGCCATCGCGCGCGTAAAGCCATGGTTGGATGGCGCACAGGAGACGCTACAAATCCCATTCTGTCAGGAAATAGACGAACCATTGCGTTTACCCTCGGTAAACGTGCTGACACCCGTGTTAACGACCCGTAAATTGGTGTAGTGTTGATACGTTTATCTTGAGTAACCTCGATTATGCATGCAGCCTCATTAAAAGGACAGCTCATCTTCAGTATAAAGTGGTCGATTAAGCGATGGAATGTTTATAGCCATCTTGTCCTAAATTCAGAACGGCACTGAAGCCACGCGCTCGTGTGGTATGTGTCCGTGGACGCAAGGTGTGGTGAAGGCCTTACAACTAGGAAGCGCCTGAATTCCATAGCTTAAATTATAATAGGATCCCATATGTTTATGTGAATAGAGCATGGACTTCGGCATAAGTATAGGTTTATTCTTTTGCAGAAGGCAAACGTTGTAAAAGTACAATGAAGGCCAGCAAAAAAAAAATAGTACGCATAGCAGCGAAATGGTAAATACACCAGAAAAAATTTCTTATACCAAGGTTTCAAAAAACTGAGAAATTTCATATTTCAGCTGCACACGGCGTTTGAGTTTACTCTGTGTGAGGGTTGTGGTAAAGTTTTTTGTTATCCGAAGAAAGGCGCTACCCGCCCGGATTGTAAGTGATCTTGCTCTGATGCTCGTTTTTGGCCGAGTCAGCAAGATTTTGGCAGCACTATCTCTTGTCCGGGACCTTCCCATTCTGAAGAAATTTCTCGGTTCCTCAGAGACCAATGAATGCAGAACCTTATTAACGAAACAGACATCAAATACTCCGCGCCATGACTCCAGAGATGAAAACCCTAAATACTCATTTCTGATTGACGCGCTTTGAATCCTAGAATACAGAAATCCCCAACCCTAACCAGTAGCTTCCGAGTGAAATTATTCTGCTCCCTCCCTATGGAATAAATATCCTTCCTATTAGTAGGATTGAACACTGTTGCACTAGATTCTACAATTGTTAAAAACATACATTTTGGATGCTTAGGTTCACTTCTAACTGACAAAGCTTTGAAAATTTGGAATGTCCTTAACACATTCGCGACAATGTGCTCAACCGGTTGAGCACGCATTGTGCGACGCGTGGGACAGCGTGCTCAACCGGGTGAGCACGCCCTTTTCAGAGTTGTATTATTGTGAATCAATCATAATTAACAAACTCCTATATAGTGGTATGCTAACGAATGTTCAAGCGTTCTATACACGCGATGTACAGTGCAGACATCCTCTCGTACTTCTTTAATGCTTGGTTGGAACTGACAACTAAAAGAACAATATATATGAAGCTTAACTTAATTACTTACCACCTCTTATGCATGTGTACTTCTTCAATTAGTTTCAAGCTCGTGCATATTTGCGCTTGCTTTGTCTCAGATTCCTGCATTTTCGGAGTACTATGCAGCAGAGGAAAAATTCCTTCCACGTGGGACCACGTGCTCAAGCGGTTGAGGACGGGTCCTACTTGTGCAAAAGCACTAGTGTCCCACGTGACACACCATGCCAAAAGCGTAAGTTCGTGAATGTGTTAACATGGCCTACTTACATCGGATTTTGATGTGCTCAGAAAAGTCTAGCTTATAATTGTAGACAAACCCAAGATCTTTGATGGATGTGACCGCTGATATCTCAGCTCCCTCAATTTTGTTCACCTGCTTGGGTGAAACCGACGACGACCCAGCACTCAGTCGCATGAAAGATGTCTTATGCGGGCTAAGGGCAACTGCCAAGCTTTTGACCAGGCAACCATCCTATCATTAGCCTGTTGGAGGCTGGAAACATCATTCGATCCTGCCACTACTCTAAAGATTTCCACGTCGTCTGCGTAAATTTCGCTCTCTACTCCAATATCTGAGAACATGGGTGGAATATCAGCCGTGTAAATATTGAAAAGAACAGGTGAGTGATAAAACTCCCTCCCCCTCTGGGGTACCCCACTCGCCACCTCCCTTACTTGAGAGTATGCCCCTCCTAATTTCACCTGAAACGTTCTATTCGTTAGGAACTGCTGAATCCAGTAGGAGACAACTGAAAGAAACCTGGAGAATTTATAGCTTGTGCATTAATTTTTTATTTGAGACACGATCAAAAGCCTTGGCGAAGTTGAAATAAATTACATCGCATGCAAGCTTTCTATCAAAAGCTACAGTCCAACCGTCTAAGAACTCGATGAGATTGGTCTCGATAGAACGCCGTGGAACAAATCCATGTTGTTTTACGGGAATGACTTCATTTACATTGAGGTGAGCAAGTACGTGCTGTTCAAGGACTTTCTCGAATAATCTACAAAACAATGATGTGATACTGACTGGTCGATAATTACTTGGATCAGAAGCGAGGTGTTTTTTTCAGTATGGAATAATGAAAGAATGCTTCCAAAGTAGTGGTACTTCGCCAAACATGAGAAATTGATTAAAAATGTGCGCCAGTGGTCCGCTCATAACATTAGCTACGTTCTGGATGAAGAATAGAGGTAAAAAAAGTCCAGGGTTACTGCGGTAGATTCCGGCCATTTCATTAATAGTCATAGATTTGAGTGGAATAAAACCACGGAAAAAACATCAATGGCTTGACTAACATGAAGATGTATTGGAGGAAGAGTACCATCATCATTTTGGAAAGTTTTAGCGAATTGCTCTGCTAGCATGTTAGCCTTTTCGTAGTCTCAAGTTGCTACCATTCCAGAATATTGTAGGCAGCCGACACGAGACTTCTCCTGGAGCTTTCTATTCGATATTTGTAGAAATTCTGGCTATTGTTCAATTTTATAACTTTCTTCTCCACACTGATATTATATTTTTTCAACTGCTTAGAAAATGCTTAAAAAAGAATTGTATTCAGACCAATTATTCGTCTTTTTAGCTTTATAAAACAAGCAACTGCGATGCTCTAACATGTTTAGGAGATAGTCAGGTAGGCGGACAGATTCCAGAATGAAACCAACCCTCAAGGTACATCGCTACGCGAGAAAACTAGATAGAGAGGCATCTGCTTCGATTTTCACTACATACACTGCAGTTCAAAGGATTAATGGGACTGGCTCGAAAAGAACGCATGCTCGCGCTTAGGGTGTTTATTTCAACTGAGGTTAGCGAGAGCATCATATTACTTGTGGTCGTACTTTGGTTGTAACTTTTACTACACGAGCTGGTATAGTCAAAGTTACAACTATCAGTTTTGAATGAAAATTGCCGTGTCTTGATAAAACATCAATTGAATTCGCCGGAAACAGAATTTTTCTGTTCCTGGAGGCTGAAATATTGACGTCACAACCCTGTTAACGCCGTGCTCTAGGATAAAAACCTACAGGGGATCTGTACGTTATTCTACATCGTCTGCTGGTTTGTTTCTCTGCATGGTTACATTTTTTCGCCCTGTTTGATGGATTTCGCACGAAAATTTGATACAACAATCTGCTACAACCCTCGTAGAAAAGTGTCTGGACTAGAAGATACTTCAAATCGTTTTCTACTTGACAGAGAAAAAGCGGAATAGAGCGCGAGTTCCTGACTGAAAAATAAATGAACAAAGTACAAAACTTGGGATGCCCTCCTTGTATTTGAGACTGGTACATGTCTTTGTGACATGTAGATCTGTCAAGCCCGCTTTTTCCTTTTCCAAATGTTTGCGCTTGCATTACGCTTCTCTGTTCGCTTCCCACTGTTTTTCTTCTTCTCCCTGCGGCTATTAATTACCCCGTCACTTCGGTCAAAATGCGTTGTGCTACAATGCTTCTTGTATCGATCAGCACCACCAGTGCTACTCTCATACACCGATCCTTCTAGTTTTTTTTTGTTTATGGCTTGTGGAACCACTGCAATAACTTATTCCTAGTAGGTGGCATTCACCAATGGGTGGTAATTGGTATTCTGATTGTGAAGCTTGATTGTGCGACTCTATTCAAGAACGTTCCTAAGAAGTTTGAAATATACCGGCTTTTATAATATAAATCAGTCGTGTTCTCTGGATCAAGATGGGTGCACATACATTGAAAACGGAACTAGTCTCAGTCAGTATTGAAAGGTATTGGTAAAGATAGCAAGATGAACCATACTTATCCGGTGAAACTCGTCCACTTTGGAAGAGTGGGAAGATTAGAATGTTCCTGGGATATTTCATGAATACGGGCACTGGTGTCCAACCCAGCGCAATCTGACTTCGAGGGATCACTGTGCCTTAAAATTATCTGACGATCCAAAAAAAATTAACCGCTTAACAAAATCTGATTACGTCGCTAAACCTTGCATACGGGTATTCTCAGGATCGAATAGGAACCGATTCACTTGATCTATTTGATTTTTAATCCAGAACCCGATCCATAGAATTCGGGTTTTTTTCAGAAAGAGAAAGCCTTAGATCCCTTCTAATCGTTCTCCAAGAGCTGTAATGCTCACTCTTCTAGGAGTATCCGTCTTCTAGAACAATTTGAAATTGAGTTGTCGAATTCGACTGTACTATATTATAGTTCCTTATACATTATTCGGCCTGAAAAAGATCTTTTTGCTAGGCATGACGGTTTCTCGAGAGGAATGAGTCTTGAAAGTCAAATTGCTGTTGGTGAAGTATTGTATCGAGCAGTAGTCACTCACAGCCAGGTGATGACGAAGTTGCAATCAATTTATGAGCGATTTGCTGAGACTAGTAAAATTTCAAGGAGGGAGTACAACTATACCATGGCGTCACTGTCAAGGTCTGAGCATCTGCAGAGGATCCAAGAAATTTCATACATCAATTAGAGCGGCACATCGAACAGTCTTGTAACCTTTTGGTCTCACTTTGAATTAGCAGCTTGAATTCGTGGATTTCCCTTGCTGGATTGGATTGCAAGGTCAGGATCACATGTGCTCGGCCCGCCATCCTGCATTTGCACCAATTATTTATTTATTTATTTATTTATTTATGTATTTATTTATTTATTTATTTATTTATTTATTTATTCATTCATTTATTGCGCACACCATGAAGGTGTGTCATCACAGCGAGCCGTTTGGTAAAGTAATATGCATTAGAGTAGCAACAATCAAAAAGGGAGAAGAAGAACAGAATTAAACTAATCAGTAACAATGGTTAACGCCAACCTACGGGATTAAGGGTAGAGGGTGATTTTCTTTTGTGATAAATTTTAAATATAATATTTCTGCAAATGTGCTACTCTGGCACTCTGAACCTGTCTTTTTCCCAGCACTGGTCTTTCTATCATGTCACATGACACTTTTGGCAGCAGCATTCCCTAGAAGTGATCTACGGATTAAAATTATGAGGCTTCAATGGTTTAGCGGAGTGGCTGACACTAAGTGCTGCTTTGTATCCTGAGGAACAGGTTTATGTTCCAGATGATCGTTGATTTCTTCATGTTTAAGCATTATGAGACTGGTGCTCTTACTGAGTGCTTTTTTAGGAACATTTAGCAGATGACTAAAAACAAACGTAGGCTCGATAGCGTAGCTAACAGAGAACGGCTGGGCTCTTTTTTTCATTCGTTGTTTTCGACGCAGCGACAAAGGCAAAAAACGAAAAGCAAAACGTTCAGTGTGAAATCCGTGACAGAGCAGACACAGAAAACATGGGCAGGTAGCTGGAACGCCAAGCGCCCACTCCGATGACTACAAAGTTCTTCGAGCGCTCTCAGTGACAGACACAAACCAGATTCCATCAGCAACTGCCCACCGGCACGCTGGACACCGCCATCTTCGCCCTTGCTGCTCCTGCCGAGCCGTGCTGCCGGTTACTACTTCTGACTGACCTCCATGGAGAGACTGAAGGCGCGTTTCGTTCCCAGGTAGGTGTTTTTCGTTGCTTTGAACATTCGAAGTGCTTAATTAAGGTCGCATTTTGGATATACATATTCACGTGTTGGATTCCGAATGGAAATCTCGGAAATTTAAATGTTAGAAGAAAAAAAAGAAAGCAATACTGCCCTGAGGAAAGTGTGAGAATTGCTTCCTCTTTTTCGAATATTCGATTTTTCGGATAGGCTTCTGGGTTGTTAATTGAGTCAATCGGCTTTTTTTGGGCCTAAGTGAAGTGAAAACGCTCCTTCGTCTATATATAACGATTTAGTACATAGAGCTAATTACATGCCGTGCCTGATAGTCAGTGTCGTTTTTATTTCGTTCTCCTCTCTTCCTTCTCCTCAGTTTTCCTCTTTTTTCTTTCTTACCTCTACATGTCGCCATTGCCGGTATAATCCCGTTCTACTCTCATCAGCTTAGAAAACTGTCATAGATTGAAATGCTACATATCTGCAATTCGTACGAAGTAGTAGGCAAGTAAGTTCAATTTTTCTCTACAATCCTTTTTCCATTTTCTCCTCAGGAATACTAAACAGAGAAAACCGTTTTTCTTGCAACGTTCTTCAACGTTCTCGTTCGCTGTTGGGCTTTTGACTCTAGTTATCCATTTTTTCAAAACACAAGGTCATTCAGTACATAGTATTCATTAGCATACGCAATCGCGTTTTTTTCTCTATGTAACTTGTCTTTTATAGAAATACTACTACTTTAACTCGCTAATGGTGAGTTACGCGCCTAAATTTACGTTACTCCATATCTGGGTGACTACAGTAATAGGGCAAAATCACCTTTATCGTCATATTTTTGTTTATTTATAATATCATCTTTTTCATTATTTATTGAAAATGCAAGTATAATGCACAAAACATCGAAGAGAATCAGTAACTGCCTGTAAGGCAGGAGTGGCTCAGTAGTGTTAGTACTTTTCATATGAGGTATATCCATGAATAGAATCGCTCATATACTTGTCTGTCTATCTCTTATATGTATTGTCTGAGTGAACACCGCAGAACGAATTTCTTGAATATTTCCAGGGAAATCGACTCAGTTCTTTGTGTGAAAAAAAGTTGGATCGTAAGCTATTTTCGGCTGTGTAAAACTCTATCCTAAATGGGCCACCTCTTATGCGGGAACCTATAAAACTTATATCTGCGACCATTGAGTCTATTTATTTATTATTTATTCATTTGTTTATATACCCAATTATTTATTTATTTATTTATTTATTTATTTGTAAGAGGTGAGTCAGAAATGTTACGAAAATGGTAATACATATTAGCACAGTAACGTGCCGAATTGGAATCAAAAAGCTTGAAAACCTAAACTAGTTGAAAAAAGGGCAAAAAGGCTGTGTAACCAATAAAAACAGGCTTTCAGACCGGCTTTAAGGAGACGTCATCCTACAAGCCACTACTACTAATAACTTTGGCTGCGACACACAGTTCTGTTCTCGTACTAACAAAGGCTCCTGGGAAGGTTCTAAGCGTTCCGTTCGCCCGTACTGTACGCTTTTCTCCCCGCAAAATTAGGTATATCCTGCCGTTTTCACCATCGCATTCAACGTTTTCAAAGTACACGCATTTTAATCCTGAAAACAAGTCCACTTCACAAAAGCGGGTGGATCACAATACTTCCCGGGAACGTTGCTGAATATGGACACTGCTGTAAAGAATGAAATAGAATAAAATACCCAAGTGTTAAAGAATTATTGATCATCACGTTTCAAAAGAATTGAAGGTCATTTTCCCCGTATTTGTAATTTTATGCTGTTGCTGGAAATTGTTTCCCATGATTACCACATCATTCCCTCGCACCGGTCACAAAGCCAAAAGAGGTTCGGGTATCCATGGAATTTCCGTAAATTCGAATCAGCCCTCAAGATACTAATCAGATTGGTTGATTGATTAGTCGGTGTTCGTTAATTACCAACTATTGTATAATCTGGTACAGGAGCTTTGCACCAAATTTTACACTTTTTTCACTTTTCTCTTTCTCTTCTTCTTCTTCTCACTTTTTTCACTTTTCAAGCAATCATTACATATAGTTGATGAGTGAAGCCTGCCAATTTTTCTAGTTGAGAAGTAGAAGAACGGTCTTTCTATATTCTATTGCAAAAGAATCTCAATCCAGAACCAAGAAGTACTGGATTGAAAAGCAAATGTTGGTACAAGACTTTTGGGCCAACCGTGTATTATATAGTAACACTGTGGAAAACCTTGGGGATGGATTGCCCCACGAATTTTCCAAGATCACGAGAATTGTGGAAAGTTTTCTACAGTGCATTAGCACCACAATCGCGGTCTTTTATTGGGATCCACGAAAAGCACCTCCCCCTCCCGCCGATTTGCAAAATCCAAATTACTCTAGTGGTTCCTCCTTGTGCTGCACATTTCCAACTCGATCACTATGCCCTGAACCTGAACTGCTCGTATCGATCGCAGTGCGAGTGGGGCTGTTCATCATAACGTCATGACGAGCTGCGAGCAGTTGTCGCGGGGGTCCGACGGAAGCGCGGCGCGACGGGGCGACGATTTGCTTACACTTCAGATGTTGCCGAGACTGGCTTTTTGTAACGTCACCGTTACTCTGCGCTCGTGGGTCGCCTCGCTGTGATGGCAGTCGTCGCGAGGCTCTCTGCCTCCTCTAGCTTTCCAGCACTCAGCGGGACTCCTTGCACCCACCCGAAATGCAACACGTCTCGATTACTGCGTGGCTCTGTCACCTCTCGCGACTTTTCGTTTTTACTTAGGTGCGACTTTGCTAGGTCCGCGTCTCGTTTGCAGCCCGCGGAGCAAGCCGTCGCTGCAGGAGCAACTGCTAATACTGTTTGTTTTTGAAATGTACTCCGTGAGAGTCTGGATCCTGCCAGCTCCTTGATGACAAGGTCATTTTCCGGTTATTAAGCGTAAATCATAAATTGCCATCCAGTAGAAAGTTCCCATGGATATGTTTATATAGAAGTTCCATTCTGTAATATGATTATCCGATTGATAATTATCCAATAAATACCAACTACCGTCATGGGTTAAGGCTACCCTTCGACAAGGCAACGCCTAGAACTACCAACACGTGTGGATAAGATTTGAGCAGAAGTGACAAAGACCGGTGGGAATGGATACGTAACAGTACTGTTTTCCCTTACATGGCTAAATGTTTTGGATACGAAACCAGAATCTATAAAGTCAGGGAGCCAGAATCCACTTTTTACCAGCAAACATGTCGATAACCTCATGATTCACCTTTAAAATGTAAAGTAATGAGTCATCGCGTTCGTAAATATGCACGCGATTTCTTCTTGCGTTAGTACAAAGTACTGTGACTGTTTTGATAGATGACAGCGAGCGTACAGGCCTGGAGGGTTTCTCATGAGGCATAATGGTATAGAAGAGAAACTCGATAGGACCTGAAGAGTAATTCATCCTCCTTTAGCTTTCAAATGCCTGTGAAGAAGTCTGCTAGACTAGATGGATCACTCGATGGCAGCTGTTAGTTTTCTTGCTACTAGTACTCACTTCTTACGAACTGCACGATGATTGCATATATTGGTTGAAAGAGTTGAAACAGAGGGTGAGAAGAGGGACGAGAGCACTTGAAAATCAGTGGATATCAGTAGGGTGCGATACTTATCACCAAGAGCCACATGCGTCATCGAGATTACCCAAGAGAAATGTGTTAACACCACACAAAATTACCCATCGTTAACACATGCGCCAATACACTTACCCTGGGTAACCTCGGTGATGCATCAGCCCACCCCGTTCCAAGTTTGATTTCCGGGGAGTGGGGCGTTATACTTGGAATGGGCGGCGCGAACGGGCTCTGTGAGTGGCTAATTGGGTGGGTTGACCATTCACGGAGTCCAGCCGCACAGCCCTTTCCAGACATAACGCTCCACACCCTTTTTTCCGTCTTATGAGTGAGAGAATGTTATTGGGGACCGGTAGCTATGAAAAGGGTACAGTCGAAGGAGGCCTGGGGAGGGAAACTGAGGTTTTCGTCGCTTACGGGGCCAGAACCGCTGAAGTTTCAAAATCAGAGTTGTCAAGGAAACAATTCCTGAACTAAGTTCTCAAATTGAAAAAAAAAACCCTCAAAATATAACAATAACAAGATTCAAACTGGTTTGAAGCTTATAACTATTTTGTAAAGCTTGAAAAGGCTGGCGATCCATACTGCCGACACCCATACGTCCGCCACTGTTATGGGTAAAACCTCGTATATTTGATAATCATTTGTAAGCATTACATACATATGTATATGTTGCTTCGTTATTTCCAACCCTAGAATGTGTTTATGCTTCACGCGGCACGAGCGACGCGACAAACTGTTCGGAAAGCTAGTTTCCGTGTTGAAGTGCATGTAGCGTTGCGGTAATTGACTATGAATGATCTTCGACATCACGGATCCACGTAACTTGCTAGCTATAGAACGACCCAAAAGCTTTGGCCAGTATTTATGACGATTTATGACCATGCTGTTTTTGAGCAACAGCGTCTGATTTTTAATTTTTACTATTAAAAAACAAATGGGTAGTTCTTAATAACTGTAATCCTTATTACCGCTCCATAGGACCTATTATATAGAGGTAAAAGCCGTTTGCTGAACTGCTCTGATGTCTCACCGCTCCGTTGCGCGCTGCGCTTAAGCTGTCTTACCGGAGCATAGGGTCTTCTTACCAAATGGAAGATGAGCGAGCAGAGTAGCTGCCCCCGGAGGGTAAAAGCAAATAAGTCGGCTATGTTGTAATCGTAGTCAAGTATAAACACAGTGTTAAAGTGATAACCCTATAATTAACACGCTGTCACCGTCCTAATTTCCGAGGAACTTCAAAAGCAGACGCCACCAACTCATTGAGACCGGTCTACGTATAATTTAAAGACACCACCCGCGGAAATTTTCGAGTCCTGAGATTTTGATTGTTTTAGATACCTAACAGTTGTCCAACTAATTATACGAAAGTTGCATCGCCGTAGACATGATCATTCTTATAATATAGAGAGACAAAATGTGTGCTGGCAATCAATTAGAACGAGTTGTTGCACAAAATGAGTGAGTGTTTCTGTTTATAATCACTCTCTTGACTCTCTTTCCCTATGATAAAACTTGCTTCCGTTTCAACATTTCTTCATTTCAAGCCCAAGCACCTCGGCCATTCCTGTCAAAAGGTTCTAAATTGGTGGCATCAAAAACATTTTTTTCCGTATCATTTGACTAAATTGACCAGTGCGTTTCCACTATGGTGGTAAATCTAGTAAAACAGTAGAACATGTCAGACCGAATTTGCCGTGGGTGCTGCCATCAAATTCATCCATTCATGTATTCGTTCAGAGCGCTGTGGAAGAGGGTGGAGAGTATGTAGGTTCTTTCTGAGATAAGTACAGAAAGAAATTTTTCCATTGACCCATATGATTCTAAAAACTTGTTTTAACCACTTCATTTTATCTTTTTACTATTTAGTAGTAGATTTAGGATAAATTATGTCTCCTATTAAGCTAATTGTAAGTTCAATACAAAGTTTCCCATGCAGTTGTTGCCACAGAAGTTTATAAGTATTGTGGCAATGATTCAAAGCTATTGCGACAAAAATTTGTTTCGAAAATTTCTACTTCCTTCATCTCACGTCTCTAAGTGTTACTTACACATTATTAGCTCTACGTATTCGTTTTCAAATATGAAAACTAGATAATGAGAGTGTAGATATGTATGTGTGCCAATTTAGCCTCAAAGTCATGGCGAAAAGTGAAAATGTATCCTATAAAGCTAACTTATAATATAAAGTTTTCCATCATTTTGAGCTATAGTCGCACTTAGTAAATCTGTCGAAAACTTCGCATGTTCAATAAAGAACTCTGCTTAATCCTCTACAATATTAAGGTAAATTATAAACACAAAAGTTGTGTTGCCAACTTGGCGTCACCTAAATTCGCTTGATGACTCGTTCAAAAAAGAGGAATTTCTGGTGAATGAATCATTCATGCGATCGTGATGCTGTTATTACAACCTGAATCATGGCATCTAACATGCGATGTGGCATTGCACTCATAGGTCAACTACACTCCCAACCGACTCTCTTGAGTTTCCGGTGTGGCACATTAACACTACATCGCGTTGAAGAAACATCCCATCTTAGTTGATTTAGAACACCCAGCTTAGGTAGTGCTTTAGATAGGTCCGTTGTGCCCGTATCAGATTATTAGGTAGGTTGAATAGAAGATAGTGTCTGTTTTTTATTCGCTTGCTTTTCGTTTGTCCCCTTGTTTTTCTATCCGTGTGTGTTTTCTCCACTCTTTAGTTTCTCTCCTTTACAAATCCCTTGTACTCACTGCTCATGTAGTTCATTTTCACCTTCACCAAATCCCCCTTCTCAAATGTATGGGGCGGAGCATAACTGCGAGGGGTGGAACTCATCCTTGGAGAACCGCGTGCGTTGACTATGTTCCTTCTATATCCAGTGTTCCCACTGCCACCCGTGCCTGTACCTCCACCCTCACCATTTTTTTGTTTTTAAAACGAAGAAAAAAAACATGTCTTGAACTCAACTTTACACTCTTCAACAACTTTATCCATCGAGGATTGAACGTGGCAAATGATTTTTCTTTTGAAAATGAATGCCGTTTTCGACTGTGCCGCGGCCATCAGCTGTGCGATGCTGTGACAGGAACCAGCGACATGAAAAGTACGAAAAATGTATTTACGATAACGATTACCACCCTGGTCATTCGAGGTTTGGCATCGGGAGCAGATGTGCTTCGAGCTTCCGGGTTCCTCAAATCAGGTGATGTCGGGTTTACGACTTGGTTGGGGCGGAGCAAAAGGACAGAGGGGTGGGGTTTGACGGTTGACGGACTGCTATGTTTCTTCTTTTCCAACTCTTCCATGAAACACCCACTTTTTATTACGTGTTGCTCCATTTCGCTGCATATTCACATACATACATATTTCCCTCAAAATATATGTAGTGAAGTAGGGCGAATTACGACGCTAGCACTAGCTATCTGAAGTCCCCACAAGAAATGTTGAGAATTTGTCTTCACGAGATTATTGCTCGAAGTGTCAGAAAATTTCGCACGCACTTCTTCTTAAAGGATAAAGGATAAAGTGGTCTGCGTTGATCAATCCCGTCATGTGGGATGCGCCACGCATTCGACTTCATCTGGAATCGTAGAGGCGTTGAATGCGTATGTGCCCTATACAGTAACTTGCGGGGGCATCCGATGAACGAGTCAGAGCTTCATCCTCCGAGACTCCTCTGGTACCAATTTACCGAACCCGGAGGGATGGATGGCTTGGTTGGCCACGGGCGCGGGATCGAACCATCGATCGTGTGCATGCGCAGCGAGCCTCTTACCACTGCGCCACACGCGCCCTCACTTCTTCTTATTATTTTTTATTTAAAAAAATCTAGTTTTGAAAAACATACATTCTAAAAGTTACGGCCGAAGAATTTTTCTTAAAGAGGGTCTAGCCGACATGCGATCACAATTGGTTGTTACTACTGACTACTTTGGTATTATTTGAGTCCATTCTTGCCATAGTATTTAAGCGTTCCGATGACATGAGCCCTGCTCGAATAAGTGGATTTGAATGGTTCGAATATTCGAGTAACAAATTTTTTAAAACTCACTTGAACTCTTGTTCAAAGTTATTCAGTCGAATACTAGTGGATAATGATGCCTGAGATGAGAATTTTATACTCTAATGGTTCACTAACAACAGCACTTTATCAATTCGGTGTGCTGTGATTTGCTAAAAGTTTTAGAGTGAGAGCTTTTTCCGGATCCAAACCTTTTCTGCGAATAGGAGGTGCGTGCATATGTATCTCAAGGTTTCTTGTAATCTCTTAACAAAGAAATCAAGAAAGAAGAAGAGAGGGAGAGCGAGATTGAGGAAGAAAGAAGGAGAAAGAATAGAAGAAAAATAGAAAGCCATTTCGACGCCGGTAATATTGTCTGATTACAACTATTCTGGACCTGTATACACTACTGAAACTACCCTGGGTAAAAGCGTTGACGCCCGTATTAACGCAGGGTTTAATCCGGGCGGTGGTAACGCGTTTCACTTTTAACTTCGATGATGCATGTGGTCCGTGAGCTGCTTCCTACCTTCACAATGGCTTGCAAACCTCAACAACATGTATTTTGCATCGTTTCTGCTTCATTTTCCCCTGAATTATGAAATATGCGTCAACCACTGATCAACTGTGCATGTATCATGCGATATTCCAGGAATGAACCAAGAATCGAGTTCCGCATAGGTTATCTGACAAGTTCTATCAAGCTTTTTTTGGCCACATATCGCAGCATGGCATGTTAAATCCTAAAGCAAAATCCTTCCCTGTGAAAATCATGCGCATATGCCGCAAATATCATGCAAAACATATGCATTTCGTACCTATGATCTGAAGTAGTACAAAATCAAGTTGGCTGTGCTGCTGGGTAGATCTTGGATGACAGATCCACCGCTGACAGCTCTTCACTCGTGTGCCTCAGTCGTTGGATGTCACGTGTCCGTTCGTTTCACTCGTCGTAATGAGCTGACTCTTAACAATGTCACAAGCGTATCTTTTCTTTTTTCGCTTTTTTCTCATTTTCTCCTCAGCTTCTCGACTTGTTGCTTTCGACGCCTTGTGACAACATGATGAATCAATGACAGTGCTCTGTCAGAAAATTGCCAAAAATACTCTGCATAACTCCGCCCATTTCTGATCAATACTTACGATTAGTTGACTTAATCAGAAAACTTGGATGTTTCCATCGCTGTTCTTGGACAGCGGTTTCCACCTCCCGATGGATATTGAGCGAGAAGACTCATCGTCAATGAGGCACTTGGCCCGTGAAGTGTAGGAAAGTTTGTTCGAACACGCGAACTTCACAGTTTGTCCGCGATTATTCAGGTCAACCACAGCACTCTTCCGGGGACCCCGTTTAGATCATCGAGAAAAACTGCTGTAAGGGCACTCAGCTGTATTCGCAAATGACGACGTTTCACGCGAATACTGGGGTGGGGGGGGGGCATTCGTATTGCGTAGTAGTGTTTTGTGATCTTAAGATGATGGGACAAATCTGTAGAGTTTCGGATTTCTCGAGAGTTGTCTACGATTACAAACCCCTCACACAATGTTTTCGGCTACTTTTCTCATCATTTTTCCGAAAAGCGAGTCTGATGGTATTTGAAAATTAATTTTCAAGGCAAAAGCTTGAGAAGCAGTTGTTCTTACCCCTTCCTAGCTAACTAGTTATCAAATGGAAACTAGTAAGACATTCGATTACTCGCTTAACTATATCGACGTTGTCAAATGGGGCCTCTCAATGCCTGTACCCAGAACCTCCAGAAGGAGTTGTCTGATCACATCTGAAGCTTGCTCGATCCAAAGTTTGTTGGCAACTTCCCCCTGAGCTTTCTTGTCGACAAATTGTCAGCCCGAAGCCTGCCGACAACTTATGTACAAAGTGGTTGGGCGTTTGCTTTGTAAGTTGCTGACGAGCTTTGTGGCTGACAACTTGCTGACAAGAAAACGCAAGAACAAGTTGTCAACAAGCTCTGGGTCGAGCAAGATTCAAATGCAATCAGACAACTCGTTCTGGAAGATGGTGGAAGCCCGACTATTCAGAGCCCCCAGAACAGGTTGACTTATCGCATCTGAAACTTACAAAAGAGCTGGACCATTGGTTTTGCAAGTTGCCGACGAGCTTTGGGCCGACCACTTGCTGACAAGGAAATGCAAAGGCAAGTTGTCGACAAGTCCTGGGTCGAGCAGGTTTCTGATGCCATCGGACAACTGCTTCTGAAGGCTTCGAGTGGGAGCATTCATTTCTTCGTTCAGCAACTGGTGCCCTTTTACCATACAACGTGTTTAAACCGGGTTTAGATGATGGTAAATGATCGTGATGATTACCACTACAGCGTAGTATAATCGTTTCTAAAAAAATCTGGTAGAATAGTTGTATTGCCATTTCCTGGTAAAATTGTTGCGAGCAGAAAACCTTGCCAAAAAAGTGGTTCTCCGAGATTGTGATAAAGTCAAATTGGTTCACCAATACTTTGCCACTTGAAAGCTTGTTTGCAAGTCGTCTTTGGTAAGATACGTAACTGTTTGCAACTTGCTCTGGCGCCGCATATATTATTGAGATTAGATAGGGTGAACGAGCTAACACACCTTAAATTTACTCCTCGTTAGCACGATCGTCAATGCATTTACCATGGGTAATCTCAATGATGCCTAAAGGCCAGGGAATTTCTGGATGTCCATAGATACATGCAAGCACATAAGTACAGGATTCTTCTCTATTAGAAGACGTAGGCGTAGGGAATATGCCAATCCTGAAGCAAAATGCAGATTTAAGCTTGCTCCACAACCAAAAGTTCAGACCTGAAATTAAGCGGTAAGTGAGAGACGTCACAAAGCTGTAGGTGAAAGTAAGTACCAGCTCTGGCCCTGGAAGTGCGACTGAGATTACCCAGGATAGATGTGTTGACGCCCGTATCACGATGGGTAGACTTGTGTGGTGTAAACATGTTTCCCTTGGGTAACCTCGATGATGCATGCGGCTCCTTGATTTTGCTCGTAATCACGCGCATTCGTTGTTTTTTTTTTTCTTCCTGTGATTATTTCCAGAGGACTTTACACTAATTTGCTAAGTAAATCATATGTCGAGGTTATGGCTATCCTCCTGTTTTGATTCCCCCCCCCCCCTTAAAAAACGAGAC
>JARK01001612.1:106695-127253 GCA_000688135.1 Ancylostoma ceylanicum
TACCAATGAACGCGCTCCCAAGTTCAAAGTTGAAGTTCTTCATCGGCACTTAGCGCGAACATTGGAGAGAAAGATCATGGAGGCAGTCGAAATAAAGAGACACAGCCCGGAAATTAATAAAAAGGAAGAATTAAGGGAGGTGCTGCAACTGATCGCGTGATTTGAAGTATAAACGGCCCTCCTATCTCTGATTGCTCCGTGCTAGTCTCATTCTGTAGTTGACATCATAGGGGTGAGGTCTGCTTTACGTGTTAGTCTGTGTTCGTATGTCTAAGTCATCGATGTGTAGGTAAACGAATACCGTTCGGCCCGAAGTCTCAGGACTTAATTGCTGTCCGGCCATTGGTATTGTTAGTGCTTTGTTGTGAATATTTGTATGACTGTGATGTGGTGGCATATGATTGTAAACGTTAAGGTCTGATGACGGCGTTATCGCCGAAAGCTCACACGAATAAAGTAACTGAAGAGTCTTCACTTGATCAACCAAAGAATAGATGAAAAGCCTTTGGAAAATAACTGCTGAAAACTGCTTCCAATTTGCTCAATAAAAGCGCGCTTTGTGAGGCCCCTGACACATCTGTGGGTCAGACCAACCTTCGTACATGGGCTGGCCCTTGAGGGTAATGTACTTGGATAGAACTACCCATGAAAAATTATCTTCATTGTCACAGCTTCTAGGCTCCTCAGGATGCATCTTTGAGATTACCCAGGACAAGTATGTTCATGGTCGCGGTAACGACAAGCAAATTCATGTGCCTATGCGACCTTAGTATTTGTCCTCAATCCACTATATCCCCTTTCTGGATGCTGTTGCTTTGCAAAATTTCAAGGATAGGCCCTTTACTCGGTATCACCTGTTTCTAATTCAGAAATTTGCATTCACGGAATTTTCACGGTTTTTTAGAGCATTCTGGTTGTCACTTGATCATGTTACAGCCGTTTACACCTAGACGTTATAAAACATATAAATATGTTCCAACGAACAGCGATTGTGTAACGCAACTATGCGTTTGTGGCTGTTTCGAATTCCTCATAGACACTGCAACCTGAGACTCCGGAGGCGCTCGCTCCTCAGTTCTGCTGAGAGGAGCAAAAGTCGCTGCGACACAGTTGTTGATCTCAGGATTTTCGGTTCAGTGTTTTTTCCTACTGTTGCTCTCACTATAAAATGTTAGACTGCAAGGGATAGTTGTGGCGAGATTCGTGAATGTTCTGGGAAAGTTCTTGCATGCCAAATCTCCAAGGTGGACAAGGTGTCTATACAGAAACGGTTGTATTCTTTCTACCTAGCACCTAATTGTAGAAAACTCTCCGCCCTGATCAATTAGGGAGCGTGGAACTCAGCCGGAGATGTAGTAAAGGAATATCTCCATTGGCTACATGAGCATGGCTCCCAACGCGCTAAATTCCTATTATTTATTCATTTATTTATCCAGATGCCCCTCGAGAGCACGCAAGGATATGAACTAGGCCTAATGAGAACAATAAAACATATTTATTTATTTATTTATTTATTTATTTGCTACACTGAAAAACAATTTTTTCAGTGCTCCATAAAACCGCGTTAGTAATAACAATAGTAATTTGTTCACTTGCTTGTAAAGAAATTGATAGTAAAAGAACCACCAGTTGCCAGCCACCTTCGCAGCTCCTTTAACAAATAAAGCCAAAGCTGGAGCCAGTGGCAACCACGTACCCACAACAGACCAAGGCCAGTAAATTAAAAATAATTGAAATAAGGCAAATTAATCCGCACTAGTTGGCCACGTGCCCAGCAGAGCTTAGTCCACTGGAGTATACCGGAACTTCGGCACGCAGGTATACCAACTGAGCCCCTGCGGAACCGGTATACCGGACATTCTAAGGATAAATTCATGCAAATACCTGGTGTGGCCATGGACTGAAGTGGTATAACTAAGGTTGCATAGGTGATCCGCGAAAAAAACTGAGGCTCGTTTCTTTTATAATTACTTGTGCGAAAGTGTCTAGGGTGAAATTGGTTAGTAACAGAGCATGCGAGCAGAAACAAGTATAAAAAAACAAGAAGCAGATACTACGATGAGGAGCCACGTATAAATAGTTGACACGGAGGTAACGGAGGTGAAGAACGACCAGCAGTTGAACGACATTGGCCAAAATAGCGAGCTAGAATGAAAACAGAAAGTCGTCTACTGAGAGATTCGAAGAAATTGAGAAAAATCAAGTCTTTTTAACTTACTTCTGAATATCCTGCTATTCTCTGACCGCATTACTTCAATCGGGACTTTATCAAGCAACCTAACGCCACGATAGAATAAGGAATTAAAGAGTAAAGCATAATTCTTCTTATTGATCTGTTTATAGCAGAGGCTGAAGCCACGAGATCTTCCGTTACAGGGACGGAAGATCCAGTACTTGCTTGCTCTTAGATTGATTTCGTTCTTCAATATCCGAAAACAGAAAACGATATCGTTCACTAACCGCCTGCGTTCAAGACTATCCAGATGAAAACATTTCAAGCGTTCAGCATAGCTTGGAATGTTATCATATCTGGTCCGAGGAAATAATCTAAGGTACAATAGACGTGTGAACGTCTGTTGCACCTTTTCGAGACTTAGTATTTCTTTCTTCAAATGAGGATTCCAAATTGGGGAGCAATATTCAATCTTTGGAATTATGTATGCTTTATAAAGCCGCAGCAATAGTTTTGGGTCGCTACTGTGGATGTTACGGAATATTAGGAAAAGGGATTTCATCACTGTATCCACGACTTTTTCAACTTGTCCACGAAATTTGAGACGATGGTCGATATCCACTCCCAAATCTTTCACTACATTGCGGGTCTGCAGGGTTCTGTCATATGGAGAAAAAGATTCCTAGACTGCCAGTCTGTACGCTTTCCGACGCCTCGTTTCACGTGATTTCGATTACCAGCGAAGAAAGGTTAATAGATGTTAGATGCTGAAGATTTCACAGCAAGACGGTGGGGCCACCGCAGATGTATTGGAGAAAGCAGTGATCTGGACCCACTTGCACGCGCCGCACCATCCTCGTCTTGGCGCTTTGACTGTCTGCGCGTCCGCACACTACGCTGAAACTTTCGCTCTCATCACTTATTGTTTTTTATTCTCAAGAAGTGACCAAATGTTCACGCGACACATAGCACGTATTACATCTGTAAAATTTGTTTTAATTCTGAGGAAGTTGAGCTTTTCCCCTTTTTCTATTTTCTTTTCATTTTTTTCTCTCCTGATCCTATAGCATTAATGTTTATTGATTAATTCTGAGAACAGTGAGATACACAGTGTGCGTGTTCAGAACAAAACATTATTTTTCGCTTCAAGAAGGCTCAATCTCGACTGTTCCGCTGATGCAGCGCGTGCAAATGGGTCCGCACATTGGTGTCTCCTACTAACTTTATTGCTATTTTCAAAATTTTCACCATCGAAGGATTACTGCTTACTAACATAGCAATGACGCAAATTCAACGGATTGTGACAGCACTTAATGAGACGGTTACGAATATTCCTACACACAAGTAATGACAACTATTTCTACCTCCTGTCGTAAGCAGCATAACAAAGGCATGTATATATACTCGATGTTAGCTGTTCCTGAATGGCAGCAGATGAGGAATACGAGCCTTTCCGGGAGAAGCTGGTGCATCCGAGCTTTGCGAATGGTCATTTGCACGATTTGATCAATCGCAGAGCTCATCCCGCATTGGTCTTCCCAGGTACAACGCTCCACATCCTTTTTTGGTAGTACTCCTACATCAATCCTAAATTGCAGCCTTCATGCAGTACATACATCCGTCCATTCCTCTTATGGACAATTCTTTGGTCGTCTACCACTGAGTCCAGGATATGGTGTATTTAGGGCGGTTACAAGCAGCCAGAAATATCCCAGAAAACCTCGTGAGAGGTGAGGAAGTGGGGTTCTGCGCGTGTGCGCAACAACTCGCGGTCTCCGCCGGCTGCGCACTGCCTCGTGCTTGGCTTGTCAAACACTCGAGCAGCTCAGGTAGTAGTACATTGTTGAGAGAGAGACGATCGGACGCGTTTCGAGGGAGAAACTCGAGTGGCTGCGAGTTTCCGGATTTCTAATTAGTTTCGCTTTCTGCACGGAGAACTGCGGGCTGACGGTTTTCGAATGTGGCAAATTGAAGCCAATTGCAGCTGAATGCGAAGCGCTTCGACCCAGATGTTGAAGTGGATTCTGCTCATGGAATGACGCATAGAACACTGCAAACAACTGGTTCTTAGTCGCATTACTACAATGCGGCCCCTTTAATGACCTTCGGGCTTTCTTTTCTGCCGCCGAGTATAAACAGGTCTGAGTATCACGCGTGTAAGAACAAACGAGGAAACAATCGTCTCGCTATTTCCACGCGAAGGGGAAACTATCCATTTGCTTAATGCATACTGCTTCTTCTTACAACGTTAGCGAGTGTAGAAAGTTGTTAATTGAAACTGTACAAACGACGGGAAAATTTCTGTAGTCACAAGCTTGGAAGGTAGGGAAAGGAATAAATAAAAAATATCAGAAATACTTTGGGACCCCGGATTTTCTCGCATTCTTGCGTGTAGGGGTCCATTGTCATATCGACAAACTCCATCCGAGGAAATGTCCTCAGATTTTTTTCGCTGGTGTTTATGCTCTCTAGATATTTTATTTTATTTTTCAGTTCAATTCAATTTTTGTTTTTCTTTGCTTAGATTTCTGTGAATATTTTTCTTAAGAGACATTTCAAAGAAATTAAAAGTCAATGAGATGTTACGGTTTAAACATTTTAACTGATTGTTCATGTGGGGTCGATTAGTGAGATGTTCAATCCTTCACACGTGGTGATTCACCTGCTGGATAAAAAGCAAACGCTATGGCTGGCACTTCGCACCCTGGGTGGTCCCTCTGTAGCAAATTTATCTGTAGCAAATTTATGGGTTTTTCATGGAACAGGAGCCACTTCAACAGTGGCTACAATGTCTACTTGGTTTTCAATCAGTTCCATAGTTCTGTTTTGTAGTTTTTTTTCTGGAAAAAGACACAAAAATCAAAACAAAAATATCGAAAAATCTAATAAAACAATGTGAGGAGCGTGTGAAATTGCACAATTACCCTCAAGGATGCGTTGATTAATCTCTATTGGTTGCATAGTCAACTCAGTCACCTCTCTTCGATTCGTTGATATCCGATAAGATCGATTTACCCGAGAGATTACGCTCATTAATATTTGTAGACGTGCTAAGCAAATTCCACACCTCAGTGTGATGTCCTGTACTTGCACTCGATTCATAAAGCTAACGGATATTGAGGGAAACATCTGACGATCAGGGATGTGCGTAACTACGATTTACTACTTACAACGGTTCCGGAAAATCTACGACTTACGATTTACGAAAATGAAACTTTTCGATGGACATATCCCTAGTTAGTGATATTCTTGAGATCTTAACATCATGCTCTGCTCACACCATTACCTTTGGAAGCATACATAATTGTAAGTACGGTCACATCATGTCTTTGTGAAAATTAACATTCGATTTATATTTCGAAGCTATCATGCAGCTAGATGACAAGGATGAAAGGCTAGGATCGCCTTGATCCTAGCAGCCCAACGATGCGACAGCTTTCATTCACTTTTATATGGAACGAGCTGCAAATCCGGAAGTTATCAATTCTTCACAGCACCCCACGCAAGGCACTGGGGTACGAAACGGCGATGAGAGGGCTGAGAGAGAGGGGGAGTAGGGTGGATGCGCGAATTTTTCAAAATCATTTCATGCCATGGGTGAATATCTTGTAAGGTATGAGTTTATGTCTAGTTCTGTATTACTATTATATTAGGTTGAGGAATTATAAATGTCTGTTTGACCCATAAATAGAAATTACTACAAAAACAACATTTCAGCAGCTCCATCCAAGGGCTACTCTCCAGACTAATCTATGACTCTTTTACTTGTTCCCTTCAAGGTATCAGTGTTCTCTTCCCAGGACTCGTTACTGCGCCGAGAGACGCAGTAACGAGTCACCTAAATTTTAACCTCACCACAGTTCCTAACGTTTTTTCTCTGCCAAGGAGCGCTGCGTCGACAGGGACAAGTAGTATTCTGATAGTGCCAATACTGCGCTATGAGGCGGTTGAGGGAGGGATTCCATCTTTTAGTTCTTGGTTTTCTACTGAAACATTTTCGCAATGTGCTGTAGGGACTATGTCAATGATAAGTTTTGTAGTCGCTGTATCGACACTATGTTAATGGGGTGCCTAGATCACGGTGTCCTATTCTTGTGCAGGAATATCTGCTGTGAACCCCTGTACAGCATTTACCATCACTGAACGGAACAATCCTTTCATATTCTACCTCAAACACAGTGTCACCTTTCCTTCGGGACGATCGAGTCTCGGGGTCGGAATGGGCAGCCCACCGTCGCTGAGCCAGTGTGGTTTTTTACCTGCATGTTCAAGAGACACCCTTCTATAATACGACGCTGAGATGACTTCGAAGAAGTTGCGATTCTGCTCGGTGCGGGGAAGAATTTGGCTGATGGCGGGTCGCACACTTATTTGGTTAGCATTGAGTGGGTGCAGTAACAATTGAAACATAATTTTTTAGATACAAGAAATCAGATGAAACCAAACAATCCATATATATTCTGAAGAGCCCTGATGTGCTCCTGCAGGTGAACACACGAGACCTGCTGAAAACGGCGACATTGACGACATATTAGGAAAAATATAAAATGTGTGCGGCAGACATTCATAATTCCTCAACTTAATATTATTTTTTAATTCAAATTTTGGAAAAAAATTAAATATCTTTCGAATATTTAATTTTTTTCTAAAATTTGAAGGCTGGTCTCCCGGGTACTTCATTTTTGAAGTTTCGACCGTTCAAAATCTCTTTCAGCGGGTATGTTTTTGTAAGAGTACACGTGTTTTTGATTTCTTACTTACAATACATACTATATTTTCAAGAATTTTTGGGTGAAACGCAATATTTACGAATTTGAACGTGAGTAACAGAATTTCCTCACACTAGTTATCCTTATCTATTTCCTTTTCTCAAGGCAACCCTTTTGGAGGATTTCTCCCTGTGTCCTTCAATATTTAAGATCATTGGATTCCCTGCTTGAAATGACATTTCCGCACTTCACTATCCATAAGCTACGATTCCAGGTAGGAGGCGAGATGCCGGTCGGCGAGTGTGCGATGCTGCGAGACCGACCCGCGCTGCGATTGGACTCTCGACTTGTCTGTAAATACGAAATACTATCCGTCATAGGGAAAGGGAGCTTTTCACAGGTGACGCAGTTGAGCACTGATCCGCAGAGTTGTGTACGTTTCGTTGTTTTGCAGGTTATGCGGGTGCAGCATCGGATATCCCGGAAGTATTTCGCGGTGAAGCTGGTCTCCTCCGATTGTGGTTCAGTGAACAATGAGTTGAACATACTCAGCCGGGTTTCCCACCCATTCGTCATACGACTAGAGGAGGTTAGTTGCTCACTGCCCCGCTGCTTCGCCTCAGCTCACTGGGAAATGTTAGGAATTATTTATTCGCCCTTTAGTACCTAATTTTATAGCTAACGATGTGCAATTCAAGCAGAGAGCTGGAACAGTAATAAAAGAACAAGGAAAGAGATAGAAACAAAAACATAACCGTTTTCTTTCAACCGCAATATAAATACATATGTTGCATCGGGAAGCCGCCTTTCCGTTAGTTTCAACTATACTGAATATGTACCATTTGTCCAAGTCAGGAAGAAGAATCTCAGAAAGGGAGGGAGTTTAATTTTCCATTTTCCTTTCCGTACTTTTTGTATGATGGAGAAGAATTCTAAAAATTTCCCCACATTATCGGAGTTTACGTGCTAATCCTTGTGTGTTATGAACTTTTTTTGAAAATCTCCTAACAGTGTTTTGGATTAATCCAGAAAACGGGCTTTCGCTAAGTGAAGGGTGATCCTCAAATGATCTCTGAAGATTGAATAAAGAAAATCAGAAGCGGGAATTTTGAAGGGGGACGAAGTGAAGAAGGGGGACGAATACTAGATTCTGATTTCCGGGAAGCTACATACCCCTCCATTTCACGACGTTTCACACCGAATGAATGTCTCAAGATTGACCTTCATTCTAATCCATTGTAACATTTTCTAGGCCACATCCGCGAACACATTCATAGTTTTTAACCCTATGAATTGCATTATTCACTTTCAACAAGTCTTTAAGGTGTTCAAGTCCTCGTCAAGGTTATTCATTGTGATGGAAATGGCGAGTGGTGGAGAAATGTACGAGAGGGTAGTATCCAAGGGAAGGTGAGCTTTTCTATATGTACATATTATAAATGTTGAGATGTTTGGTAGGTTTCCGGAATGGGTCCAGAGAATTCAGATTCTATCGACAAAGAAAAATAAATACACAAATAATTGGAATAATGTTTGAAAAACATCATTTAAAGCACTAGCCATCGAGTTTACCCTTACTGAACTGTCTTGAAGCCGTAACTCCTAGCTCGTATATTTCTCACTGTCCGCTTCTATGAGAAAATGCGAGAATTTGAAAGAGCACTTCTTGTGTTTTACAACATTGTACCCAGACGTGTAGATCCTTTGATGCAAGGCACTTTTCCAGCACTTATATCATGTTTTGGCCTGTTCCAGAAATTTTCCAACATCTTGATGTGCAAGCCCATTATGGTTTCTGATTCGTTCACAGTTGCAAGATAGCCTCCTTAAGATACTCGGAATCAGAAGCGCGACAAGCTCTCAAAATGCTGCTTAATGGCCTTGCCTACCTTCATTCCCTGCGGATTACGCACCGCGACCTGAAGCCGGAGAACCTGCTGTACAGCGATGTGCGGCCTGACGCCAGGTAAACCTTCAGGGTTTCGTCATCCAGGACGCTTGCATTCGCTCACTGCATTTTCAGGCTGCTGATCACAGATTTCGGCCTGGCTCACCAGGCTACTCGGCCTAATGAGACGATGACAGAGACGTGCGGTACTCCCGAGTACATCGCGCCGGAGCTCCTGTTGCGAGTACCGTACACAGACAAGGTTAGTAATTTGCTGCCTGAACCTGCTGCTTAACAACACTTCAAGTATAGCACCCTGCATCATCATCGCCCAAGCGAGATCGATTTTGATGCGTATCGATTATGGATAGCTCTGCCCATGATCAATAGGTATCGGAAGCTATGTCGATGGCGACGGGGACGCAGGGTGCTGTACTTCACGTGGAGTATAGCTGCAGCCTAAGAATTAAAAAAATCCATGAGAACTGCATTCACTGAGAAATAGTTGCATGTTTTTGGTCCTATGTTTTATGTTTAAGTAGAAAAGCAACAGAAATTCCCTAATTACACTTGAAGTAGACAAATAATCTACCCCCTCTTGAGTGGTGGGGTACAATGAGGCCTAGAAGATTGACCGAGTAAAAATCGAATAAATCTCATTATTCAAAAGAAGTAAAATGCAGTCCAAGAGTTCGACTGTTCCAAAAGTAAAAGCTCCACTTCATTTCTCCTCCTAACCAATGGCGATAGATATCTTCCTTCCCTGAATATTCTACTAATTTGCCACTCATTTGAGATTGAGAGAATTCGAATATCGAATATATCTAACACATTTTCCCAACGACACACGAATGTCGCTCCTTTCCTTGGTTTACTCGTCATACTTTGGGCACTCGTGACTGAAAGGCCTAATTTGATATTTAAGTTCAATTTAATATGAGAAGAACATATTTTCAAGTAGAACAAGATGAAACTACTTAATCTATTTTAAAATCGATAATATCTAAAGAGTCACATAAAATTAATTGGACTTGTTACTATTTTAAGCCGGATATTCTCTCATAGTATCCGGCTCAAAATAGTAACAAGTCCAATTAGTCTCCTTTGAAACGTACTTGATGCATAGTTCACAAAAGAGCAATTGGACCACGCTCAAGATTGAGTTCTGCAAATGTTTTAAAAGCAGTACACTGCCGAGCATAGTCTTAGTTGCCTTCATAATTATTTATTTTCGGAGAAAGCCTTGGGTAAAACTGCTTCGACAAATTTATTATACTACCGCGTTAGATTAACTGATAGTAATGTAGTCGTTTCAGGTGGACATGTGGGCAGTCGGAGTAATTGCATACATCCTCATGTCAGGGATCATGCCGTTCGACGACGACTGCCGATCGCGGCTTTACACTCATATAATCACTGCCAACTACGTTTACTATCCTCAGGTAGATTCATTTCACACGAATAACACTGAAGGGAACACTCATAAACAACTTTTTGATGTACCGTTCGACTGTTGTTTAGCACCCGCAACTTTCGTTAATAGGGTCTAGACGTCACAACAAGTAAACTAATGGCCCACTGCTGTTTCAACTCAAGAAACTCAGAAATAGAGCTCTTCCGGAAGAAAACCACCAATATCTGGGAAATTAAATCAGAAAATATTCAAAAGTCGGCTGTAAAATTGAATAGCACCACCTCCGTAGTAGGGCTGTCATTTCTGTTTTCCACTGTCTACTAACTTATGGTATTTTTATTGATACGTTTTATTGTTTTGCGTCAGGGTTTGTTTCGTTCGTGTGTCACTTTTTGCTTCTTTTATTCACAATTCATGTGCTCTGCACGTGCAATAAATGTTTAAATGTTTAATCAAATGTGGGAATTTGAAAAGTGAAATGAGGGAAGAAGTATGAAAAGAACTACGTAATTTTTGGGGTAGCTAATACTTTCAACATTTTTGACAATAAAACCGCTTCATATTTGCAGTTCTGGTCGGGCTCGGAACTGGCAAAACAGTTCGTCGACTGTTTATTAGAGACGAACGCTGTGGAGCGACTGAGTGCCGTGGATGCAGCCAGGCACGAGTGGATGACCGGCGAACGGTCGGTGCCCATTGTGGCTACCAGGACGTCACGACCGGCTTCCGAATACAACAACATGCAACGGGTTGGTCTCCTCTTAGCTATTCGCGCTGCATAATCGAGTTTATGCATTTGCAGACAAAGTCGACGCGATCCATCCGCTCCGTCACTCGGTCCGACCACGGACATCGAGTTGACCCGCGCGAGGTCGACCAACTAGCCAATGACCTGAAACGGGCCGCGCAGAGCACGAAGAACTACGGAGTCTTCTAGCCTGCTAGCACTACTATCTCACAAGATTTCTACTTAAATGCTCACTGACTTCAGAAAGAGATTCAATCGGTCTGTGGGATGAGATCGCTTCAGTCAGATTACGGGATACTCTTTATGACTATTTTCTCTAAGCAGTTATCAGGGATTTGGAAGTAGCAGTGGGCATTTGCTAGGTAGGGTGCTGAGTCTCGAGACGGGCGCAGAGCAGCCAGGAGCCCTGCAAGTCGACCCGAAACGAGTCAGAGTTTTGTGGGTACACCCGAGTGTCGCTAGCAACCTAGCATTCTTTAATAGTACCTACTTATCCGATGTTCAATGCTCCCCACTGTCTTATCTCCACGTTGTTTGCTCTCCTCATATGTTGTGTACATACTAGGTGTTACATAGATTTTTATTTTCTACCGTGTGCCACAGTATCTAGTCTAACGTTGCATGTGAGAATAAAATATTCATATCTGAGTGATAGAACTTCTTGAAGGGCTACTAGCAAATGAAGCAGAAATGATGGGGTTAACGTTACTGAGCAGAGTGAACCTTCAAGAATTTGGACGTTACATTCTTACAAATACATCATGACCCGTATCCAATATACAAAAATTTTAAAAAAAAATTTAAATTTTATTTAAGCAAAAATCAAAGGGGACAGTTCCCGTAGAAATTTCTTCAGGCTATGATAGTTAAGATGCACATTCTCCACATACTCGTAGAATCTGATGGAAACTAGTGTGAAACTCAAAATTTTGAATTCTGTTCTGTTCAAATTCTGCTCTCTGAAATTTTCGAAATTTGAGATAACATAGGAGGCCCTTTCTGTTATTTTCCTTGCAATGAGCTAATAAGATATTTTGCTGAGGAATTCCAAGTTTTCCAAGAATTCTAGCCATCGGTGAGGTGATACCTGGAGATAGAATTATACGAGACTCAACGCATGGGTGGCTGTCACTAACGCCAGCCTGTCGTGACGTCACCGAAATTGCAAAAATTTTAGGATTTTCAACTTTTAAGCAGCTTATCTGGTAGATCAGACGGCGCTGATTCTAACTATGTGATTTTCGTTTCGAATGCATCACAATGAAAGGAGTTATGGCGTGGCAGCGCTTCCGACGCGACATCGCGTTTATTTCGCAGATTCTAAAGGCGGCACCGACGGGACTGTATTTAGCCGTGCGAGGGAAAGCATGGTAATGAAAGAAACAAAAACTTTGGTCTGAGGGAGTTCAGCTTCCGCAGAGAAATTAACGATCTTCTTCTGCTTCACAAAATTATCCATGGCGAGTGCGGTCTCAAGCTTGAGGACCTATTCGTATTGAGACCTTCGATGACCCGGGGAGGAGCTGGGAAACTTCGGCTCAAAACAGCCAGACTAAATTGCAGACGTTATTTTTCCACCTACAGAACTATTACTAAGTTTGACAAGCTTCGAATAAATCAGTCAATACCTATCAGCTACAAAGCATTTAAAAGGATGCTTGCGCACTGCCTTAGCCCGTAATGCCTCAAACGTTTATGCTCCCAGTTGCTACTGAAGGTTACTCTGATTGAACCAACTGTTGTGTTTTATTGTTATTGTTTTGTTCCAATTGTTCCCTTTTTTGTTTTATATCCACATAAGCCCACGGATCTCCCTCATAGAGGGATCACAGCCGGTTAGTCGCGAAGGCTACGTGGCGCGTCCCCAGGTGGCGGATAGGGGGTTAATCGCGGACCAAACGCGACCTTGTACCTGCCCTGAGACGCGGGTGGATTCAGGGGATGGACTCCCTGTTTCTGCAGTATCGGAACGATTTATACTTTCTGTCAGCGCGTGAGTATGTTCATGCATGCGTGCGTGGGTGTGCTTGCGTATCTGCGGATTGTATCCTGCACATCTATCCGATCAAAAGCCCTGCATTCAAGTGACTGGGAGGTACAAGGGAGGCGGTTCGGAGTCGCCTCCAACAAATAAGCTCCATCGTCCACTCCCGGGGAGCCCGGCTAACTCCCCGGTGAAACCCTACCCCAGCCCCCACGGGGGAATAGAGCCCAGCAAGCTATTCCCTGTGGGTCATTTTCTTCAAGCTACACACAGCAATAATAAAGAGTGTTCCCCTAATCTCGGAAGAGTCACTGGTACGGCAGCGTCAGTGAGGACGAGGTTCGAGGGGTTATCTAGGCTGCCTAAAACGAGAAGGACTATGATGACGATCTGTACCTTCAACGCACGGACACTTGCATCGGAGGCTTCCATCGAGGATCTGATGGTGCAGGCCAGGAAGATCAGGTACGACGTCATCGGACTGACCGAGACGAGGAGACACCGACCGCTGAACGCCACCTTCGATACTGGAGAAGAACTGTTCCTTGGAACCTGCGATAGTAGAGGAGTTGGTGGAGTTGGTGTCCTCGTCAACACGAACTTGGCCATGAACATCGATTCTTTCGAACAACTGACGACCCGAATCGGACGTTTGCGACTGAGGAGATGTGGATCAATGCCGGCCCTGACAGTCTTCGTCGCCTACGCTCCAACATCCAGCTACGATGAAGACGAGATCGAGGCCTTCTATATGGACTTGGAGAAGTTCTACAGGGAAGACCACACATTCTATAAGGTCATCGTTGGCGACTTCAACGCCAAGATTGGCCCTCGAAGAACGCCTGAGGAACTTCACATCGGTACCCACGGCCTACAGTGGAACGAACAGGGAGAGAGGCTGTCCGAGTTTATCATGACGACGAGGACCATCCATGGTAACTCACAATTCCAGAAGCCAACCTCCCTACGATGGACGTGGGAGTCACCCGGTGGAGAGTACCATAATGAAATTGACCACATCATCGTCAACCGAAGGTATTGCCTGACCGACGTCGGTGTTGTACCGAAGTTCTACACCGGATCAGACCATCGCCTCCTTCGCGCAAGATTCTTCTTCTCGCGCAAAGGAGAGAAAGCCGCGAAGTACAAGAAGAGGAGTCCTAAACCAACCATCAACTGGGATCTCTTCACTACGTTAGCCGGCTTTTGGGAAGATACCGTTGTCGACAACATCGATGAAGAATACGAACGGCTCATTCAGCATCTCCGTGATAGTGCGAAGAAAGCCGAGGGTTTGAGAACCACCAAGAGACGACTGTCTCATGAGACCCTCGAGCTGATACGCCAGCGTGGAGCAGCGAGAGCCGCAGGCAACTACCAGCTTACGTCCGAGCTCGCAAGACGGTGCAGAGAAGCGATAAAAGAAGACCTCAAGGAGAGACGAGCAGCAGTGTTGGCTGAAGCCGCAGAGGCAGGAAGAAGCATCCGCAACACCCGCCGAGACTTCGCCAACCGTAAGACCAAGATGACAGCCCTCCGACGCCCAGACGGAACGATCACATCATCTAGAAGGGTAATGGAGAAGGTCATCTACGACTTCTACTCGGACCTCTTCGACAGCCATGTCCACCTCCCTCCATGCCATCTCAGGGAGGATGAATATGTCATCCCGTCGGTTCTCCCTTCCGAAGTCCGACATGCCATCAAGTCGGTGAAGAATCGTACAGCGCCCGGTCCCGACAGGATCCGACCCGAACATCTGAAGAATCTACCGACAGCTCTTGTGAACACACTTGCTAGACTCTTCACGCGGTACCTGTCGGAATGCAAGGTACCTAGCCAATGGAAGACCAGCAGAACCGTGCTGCTGTACAAGAAGGGAGACCCGCAGGACATTGGCAATTATCGCCCTATCTGCCTACTGTCCGTAGTCTACAAACTCTTCACGCGAGTGATCCTCAACAGGATTGAAAGAACACTAGACGAAGGACAGCCATGCGAGCAAGCAGGGTTTCGGAAAGGATTCAGTACGATCGACCATATACACACCGTCACCAGGCTCATTGAAGTATCACGAGAGTACAAGATGCCTCTCTGTCTCACGTTCATCGATTTGAAGAAAGCCTTCGACACCGTTGAGACAGAAGCAGTCTTGGAAGCCCTGGGCAACCAGGGTGTACCGACTCAATACATCAGGATATTTCGTGAGCTCTATAGCAACTTCACGACCAGAATCTCGCCATTCTACGACGACATCACCATCGACGTCAGGAGAGGGGTTCGACAAGGCGACACTGTGTCGCCGAAACTATTCACCGCCACCCTCGAGGACGTCATGCGAAGATTAGAATGGGACAACATGGGAGTGCGAGTTGACGGCCGGCTGCTACACCATCTTCGCTTCGCTGATGACATCGTCCTTATAACACCTAACATCAGTCAAGCGGAACGTATGCTGGCCGACTTCGACGACGCGTGTGGAAAGATCGGTCTCCAACTGAATCTAACGAAGACGATGTTCATGAGGAACGGATGGGTCCCGGATGCCCCATTCTCGCTCAACGGAACGAACATCTCCGAATGCTCCAGCTACGTGTATCTAGGTCGGGAAGTCAACATGATGAACGACCTCGCTCCAGAGCTGGGCAGGAGGAAGCGAGCGGCTTGGGGAGCCTACAAGAGCATCGAGGACGTAGTGAAGAAGACGAAGAACACCAGGCTCCGTGCCCACCTCTTCAACACCACCGTTCTCCCTGCTTTGACTTACGCTTCGGAAACCTGGGCGTTACGTAAGCAGGATGAGAATGCGGTCAGCGTCATCGAACGCTCCATCGAGAGGGTGATGCTAGGACTGACCCGCCTCACGCAAGTGAGGGCGGGAATACGGAGTTCCACCCTACGTCAACAGTCGAAGATCAGGGACGCTGCCGTGTATGCCAAGTTGAGTAAGATCAGGTGGGCCGGACACGTGATGCGCCAAAACGACCACCGTTGGACGAGAGCCGTCAGCGACTGGACTCCGCGGAACGTAAAGCGCACAACAGGAAGACCACCGACCCGATGGTCAGACTTCTTCACGAAGTCCTTTAAAGAACGATACGATGCTCTTCGTGTCTCTCGAACAGACAGAACGCATTGGACCACCCTGGCACGTGAGAGGGACAAATGGAAGGATTGCTGGCGCCCGCTCGGTATACCCGACGATCAACGGGAGTCAAGGTGATCAAGGTGATCCACATAAGCGTAAGCTTATGTAATAAATATAAATATAAAGCGCAGCAGGTAGATACCCATTCCCATTAATTTTTATCCGCTCTGCTATTCAATATATGGTCTAGTAGCCCACAGAGGGCCCATGATGTGACATTATACGCAATTACGACCACACTTGTTTCCAGTCTTGGGAGAACGCCACAGAATCCCCTTTGAAAGGTGGATGCAGCACGCCAAAGTAGAAGGAATGACACCAAATTCACATCGAAACCTAGTGAAGTAGGCTTAGAAATCAAGCGGACGGAATTGCAGACAAAGTCGGATCAGGCGCTCTGTGTATGCTACCAGACAACTCAACCATCCTCGTATTCGTTACTTAGCGCAAGTGCGGTGTCTTGGCGAGAGCCAACACAAAATGAAGATGGAGTAGATCATGGATTGTTCACCTTGACCACCTTGACTCCCGTTGATCGCCGGGTATACCGAGCGGGCGCCAGCAACCTTCCATTTGTCCCTTTCACGTGCCAGGGTAGTCCAATGCGTTCTGTCCGTTCGAGAGACACGAAGAGCATCATATCGTTCTTTAAAGGACTTCATGAAGAAGTCTGACCATCGGGTCGGTGGCCTTCCTGTCGTGCGCTTTACGTGCCGCGGAGTCCAGTCGCTGCCGGCTCTCGTCCAACGGTGGTCGTTTAGACGTGTCCGACCCACCTGATCTTACTCAACTTGGCATACACGGCAGTGTCCCTGATCTTCGAATGTCGACGTAGGTTGGAACTCCGTATTCCCGCCCTCATTTGCGCGAGGCGGGCCAGTCCTAGTATCACCCTCTCGATGGAGCGTTCGATGACGCTGACCGCATCCTCATTCTGCTTACGTAACATCCAGGTTTCCGAAGCGTAAGTTAAAGCAGGGAGAACCGTAGTGTTGGAGAGGTGGGCATTGAGCCTGATGTTCTTCGTCCTCTTCACTGCGTCCTCGATGCTCTTATAGGCTCCCCAAGCCGCTCGCTTCCTCCTGCCCAGCTCTGGAGCGAGGTCGTTCATCATATTGACTTCCCGACCTAGATATACGTAGCTGGAGCATTCGGAGATGGTCGTTCCGTTGAGCGAGAATGGGGCATCCGGGACCCATCCGTTTCTCAAAAACATCTTCTTCGTTAGATTCAGTTGGAGACCGATCTTTCCACACGCGTCGTCGAAGTCGGCCAGCATACGTTCCGCTTGACTGATGTTAGGTGTTATAAGGACGATGTCATCAGCAAAGCGAAGATGGTGTAGCAGCCGGCCGTCAACTCGCACTCCTCTATTGTCCCATTCTAATCTTCGCATGACGTCCCCGAGGGTGGCGCTGAATAGTTTCGACGACACAGTAAAGCCTTGTCGAACCCATGTCCTGACGTCGACGGTGATGTCGTCGTAGAATGGCGAGATTCTGGTCGTGAAGTTGCTATAGAGCTCACGAAATATTCTGATGCATTGAGTCGGTACACCCTGGCTGTCCAGGGCTTCCAAGACTGCTTCTGTCTCAACGGTGTCGAAGGCTTTCCTCAAGTCGATGAACGTGAGACAGAGAGGCATCTTGTACTCTCGTGATACTTCAATGAGCCTAGTGGCGGTGTGTATAAGGTCGATCGTACTGAATCCTTTCCGAAACCCTGCTTGCTCGCATGGCTGTCCTTCGTCTAGTGTTCTTTCAAGCCTGTTGAGGATTACTCGCGTGAAGAGAGACTACGGACAGTAGGCAGATAGGGCGATAATTGCCAATGTCCAGCGGGCCTCCCTTCTTGTACAACAACACAGTCCTGCTGGTCTTCCATTGGCTAGGTGCCTTGCATTTCGACAGGTACCGTGTGAAGAGTCTAGCAAGTGTGTTCACAAGAGCTGTCGATAGAGTCTTCAGATGTTCGGGTCGAATCCTGTTGGGACCGGGCACTGTACGATTCTTCACCGACTTGATGGCATGTCGGACTTTGGAAGGGAGAACCGAGGGGATGACAAATCCATCCTCCCTGAGATGGCATAAAGGAAGGTGGACATGGCTGCCGAAGAGCTCCGATTAGAAGTCGTAGATGAACTTCTCCATTACCCTTCTAAATGATGAGGTCGTTCTGTCTGGGCGCTGGAGGGCAGTCGTCTTGGTCTTACGGTTGGCGAAGTCTCGGCAGGTGTTGCGGAAGCTTCTCCCTGCCTCTGTGGCTTCAGCCAACACTGCTGCTCGTCTCTCCTTGAGGTCTTCCTTTATCGCTTCTCTGCACCGTCTTGCGAGCTCGGACGTAAGCTGCTCTCGCAGCTCCACGGGTCTCATCGTCTCTTGGTGCTTCTCGAAACCTCGACTTTCTTCACACTGTCACGGAGATGCTGAATGAGCCGTTCGTACTCTTCATCGATGTTGTCGACAACGATATCTTCCCAAAAGCCGGCTAACGTAGTGAAGAGATCCCAGTTGATGGTTGGTTTGGGACTCCTCTTCTTGTACTTCGCGGCTTTCTCTCCTTTGGCGAAAAGAAGAATCTTGCGCAAAGGAGGCGATGGTCTGATACGATGTAGAACTTCGGTACAACACCGACGTCGGTAAGGCAAAACCTTCGGTTGACAATGATGTGGTCGATTTCATTATGGTACTCTCCACTGAGCGACTCCCCCGTCCAACGTGGGGAAGTTGGCTTCTGGAACTGTGAGTTACCATGGATGGTCTTCGTCGTCATGATAAACTCCGAGAATCCTCTCTCCCTATTCTATCCACTGTGGGCCGTGAGTACCAATGTGAAGTTCCTCAGGCGTTCTTCTAGGGCCAATCTTGGCGTTGAAGTCGCCAACGATGACCTTATAGAATGTATGGTCTACCCTGCAGAAGTTCTCCAGGTCCAGATAGAAGGCCTCGATCTCGTCTTCATCGTAGCTGGATGTTGAAGCGTAGGCGACGAAGACTGTCATGGCCGGCATTGATCCATCTCCTCAGTCGCAAACGTCCGATTCGAGTCGTTAGTTGTTCGAAAGAATCGATGTTCATGGCCAAGTTCGTGTTGACGAGGACACCAACTCCTCTACTATCGCAGGTTCCAGGGAACAGTTCTTCTCCAGTATCGAAGGTGGCGCTCAGCGGCCTGTGCCTCCTCGTCTCGGTCAGTCCGATGACGTCGTACCTGATCTTCCTGGCCTGCATCATCAGATCCTCGATGGAAGCCTCCGATGCAAACGTCCGTGCGTTGAAGGTACAGATCGTCATCATAGTCCTTCTCTTCTCAGGCAGCCTAGATAATCCCTCGAATTTCATCCTCACTGACGCTGCCGTACCAATGACTCTTCCGAGAATAGAGGAACATTCTTTATTATCGCTGTGTGTTGCTTGTAGAAAATGACCCACAGGGAATAGCTTGCTGGGCTCTATTCCTCCGTGGGGGCTGGGGTAGAGTTCCACCGGGGAGTTAGCCGGGCTTCCCGGGAGTAGACGATGGAGCTTATTTGTTGGAGGCGACTTCGAACCGCCTCCCTTGTACTTCCCAGTCACTTGAATGCAGAGCTTTTGATCGGATAGATGTGCAGGATACAATCCGCAGATACGCAAGCACACCCACGCACGCATGCATGAACATACTCACGCACTGACAGAAAGTATAAATCGTTCCGATACTGCTGAAACAGGAAGTCCATCCCCTGAATCCACCCGCATCTCAGGGCAGGTACAAGGTCGCGTTTGGTCCGCGATTTACCCCCTATTCGCCACCTGGAGACGCGCCACGTAGCCTTCGCAACTAACCGGCTGTGATCCCTCTATGAGGGAGATCAGTGGATGGATTACTATCAAGTGGAAATCAACCGAATAAAGATAACCTGCAGTGTAACGAGTTTATTCGCATATCCGCGGACATGTTTTTATCGGAAAGCAGACTCCCTAGAACACCGTAATGTATCCACTAGAGCGCATTTATCCGAATGGATAAAGTATATTGGATACGGGACCATATTTACTCAATCATCCTTAACCCAAAACCCTCGAGTACAAGCACCTGAATGATGGTTTCAAACAGTCAGTAGTCATCCTATAAGATTTCTGTAGAAGTTATCATAGTAAGTTCTCCTTAAACACCACCGTCGCTTTTATCCTCTCCTTTTTATAAGGAGCCTAGTGTCAGCTCTCATCACATGTGAAATATCGGCAAGGACCAGGGCTTGGGTTTCCATACCTGCATCCTTTGATCACTACTAAAGAAGAAACGAGTGCAGCTAATGCAGCCGCTTGATAGCATAGGATAAGAAGTTGTCGTCGCACTCAATTTTGCCGTTATTTTGTTGCGCCGTATGCCTGATGGATTGAGCAGGCACTGATCAATCCCTACATTCTCAACCTTTTCCAAGAACATTCTTTGCTGAGAAATGATATGCGGGCAGTAGTGGCGGACGCAGAAAGTGGGCTGGGAGAGGGGGGG
>JARK01001612.1:127808-149678 GCA_000688135.1 Ancylostoma ceylanicum
CCCCCATCCTCCCCCGCCCTCCCCTCTCCCACCTCGGCACCCAAAGGGGGGACGGGTCCACCGCTGTGATAAGGGTGCGCCGGCATTCAGAGGTGTAGAAACGCCTGGAAAAATGAAGAAATACACGGAGGTGGGTCCAATCCGACCAGGCCCCAGCACGGGTCTTCCCGAGGGCAAGCTGGGCTTCGTTAGAGGGTCGAAAAGCCAAGGGCCTTGTACTGGGGTTTGGGGCTAATGTTGAGGTTGAAAAAGGGAATGCAGGGCTTGTGAGGGGCTGCTCGTACTTTGAACGGCGCTATATAGTCGGGAGTTCGATTGGAGCGCATATTCTGCAGACTTAGACCGAGGATTCGGAAGATTCGAAGAATTCGTGCGCAGTCCAAACGCGACCGATTGAGCTAGAATCTTCCGGGAATAAAGAGTTATGGGGATAGTGTTACAAATATCAGCCAAAACTTATGCGCCGCACAAAAGATATATGTGCAAAACACCAACATTTGGCACCTACACAAAATTCGAAGAACTCCTGTAAAGTCCACACTTGATTGAATGTGTTGAAATTTGCAGAGCATAGAGGAGAGACCTTGTACTAGAACCGCTTGCAGAAGCAGCCTTAATTTTTGTACTTCACGGAACATATGCGTGAAGAAGCCCGAATTCTTGCTCCGCAAGAGATTTCAAAGGACCCCTGTGGAGCCCAGACTTCATGAATTCCCTTGAAATTTGAAAATTGAGGAGATCTGACGGGCCACTAGAATTACTTAAAAAATCAAGCAAAACTTATGTACCGCGCGAAGAATATATGTGGGGAAGACCTCAGGTCTTCCCGGAGGTCTTCCCGCCGGAAAAATGCTACTTAATGAGCATACACTCTTTTAGTTTACATAAGTTGGAGCTGATTTTTCAAACGCTTCTTCACCATGCCTGGCCTCATCACTACTACAATTTTGGGGATGATCCGTGGAGTGTGCGCTTCGCAGGAGTTTTTCGAAAATTGTTTGGCAGCAGCAGATTAGCCTTCGCGCATATATCTTCCGTGCGACACATAAGTTTTTGCTGATATTTCATACACTTCTAGCAACACCTTCCCTTTCGTCTCACTAAGGTTTTCAACCCAATCGGTTGCGTTTGAGCTGAGCAGCAATCCTTCCAATCCTCCGGATGCTCCAGCCCATAGAATATGCGCTCAAATCGAACGAAGCCGTGGACTCGTTGGACGCGGGAAGTTTGCAGTAAGAATCATTCATTCGTTTTTACATCTAATCTGCTCCTGATATGGTACTGACTCGTGTTGTTCGCACCACCAGCTCATGAGTTAGGATTTTGGGCCACTCCGCCTTGGGAGTTTTCAATGTCATGCTGTTGAACCAACTGCACCGCATGTTCTAATGCCAGTAGCGCCGCTGCTACGGCATACGCACTCTCAAAACGAATAGAATCTGTGTTGCCTCGATTATTGTGGTAACTGTGCTCAATTTCGGCTTGAACCTCGTCGTTGGGAAATTTGCAGAACCTGTCAAAGATAATTTTACTGCTACGGCGATTTTTTGTTCTTTTAATTTGAACTATTCTACTGATTTTAGGATGGTTAACTCCTCTTCCACATTCAAATGGTGCTTCGTAAAATGCTGGATTTTCAAAGAGAGCTTCAATAATAAGAGCATATGGGTTTGTCAGGCAAGATCATGCCGCTGTACCATCAACACCATCAAAACCAAGAGCAGGAACTAGGAAGCAATCATTCTTCTGCCGCGCGGCCATAAGTAACAAGCAGGTATTCACAAGTGATGGCGAGTCGTGCGGAAAACGTGGATGTGAAGTTTTTGCAGGTTTTCCAACTGTCGGTCTATTAAGCGCGGAAGTTTGGTCTTGTTCGCGATAAGGCGTACGAGGCCGAGATGGAAGAGAAGACGGTCTTCCAGTGGGAGCAGTTCTTCCAGGATGTCTGTGCCGAATATTCTTCATTCTTTACACCTCTATATCGCAACGGAACGATTATCATCCATCTGTGTTTGCGTAGAGTTCAGCAGTAGCCATGTTACCTCTAGGCGTCGGTCTCCATCTTGATGTTGCACCCTTCTTTCTTCTTATGCACTTGGAGATGAAGGCGAACTGCCGAATATGTGGGCATACGAACTGCACCAGCCGATAACGTGTTGGGTCGGAGTCTTCTCTCCACACGGGTAGCATCATGGGTAGGTAGTTGGTGGAGGGATGGTCGACCGCTCAGCTTGGAAGCGTAGCAAAGACTCTGTACCGAATACATGAGAAGAAATCGTCCAGTGAATGGTGGACCTGGTGTTGTGGTGGAAGTGGATGAAACGCTTGTAACCAGAAGGAAATACAATCGCGGCCGGATCATCCGTCACCATCAGTGGATGTTCGGAGGGATAGAGCGCGTAAGTGGTAGATGTTTCATGGTGCGTGCCAGAAGGAGAGATGTACCAGCTTTGCTGCGGACCTGTAGATATGTACGGCCCGGCTCTATTATTATGAGCGACTGCTGGAGGGCGTACAATAATTTAACGCGCCTTCTTCAAGGTTACCAGCATATGGTTGTAAACCACAGCCTCCACTTCGTCGACCCAACAACAGGTGCACATACGAAGAACGTGGAGTCGCTGTGGCAGAAATTCAAAGCTGTTGCGAAGAGGAGGTACGGCTTGCATGGAAGACTCCACGTGGACTACATCCGCGAATTTCTGTGGAGGCAACAGTTCGGAAGCCGTCAAGAATTTGCGTTCAATTTATGGAACCCGATTGCTCAGCTCTACCCCTGTTAGGGACTTTATTTCATCTCACATAATTTTCGATCTTTTCCTTTTTTCTGAAGTAAACATATTTATATATGGATGGAACATGTATCTTTTAAAACTTGGTGGTTTCCTCAGCATATTAGGTTAAAAGTTTACCTAATTTATTTGCAAGTATTGAATCATTTTCCGGAAAAATCGATAAAGTCGATGCAATGGGACAAAATGGATGTGATATTCGTGATCAGCACCTTCAATTACCCCTATTTGCAAGTTTTCAAATAGATCTGAGAGGAGGGTCCAATTTCCGAAAAAAAATCAATAAAATCGATAAAATCGATACCTTGAGGCAAAACGAATGTGATATTCGTGGTCAGCACCTCGAATTACCCCTGTAGGCAAGCTTTCGAGGAGATCTGAGAGATGACCCTAATTTAGAAAAAATCAATAAACTCGATAAAATCGATACCGATAGGCAAAATGAATATGATACTCGTAATCAGCAACTCGAATCACCCCTGTAGGCAAGTTTCCAGCGAAATCCATGATTTTGAGTTGGGGGCCGATAGTGGGGCCGCTGAAATATTAGGTGTTAACATAAGTCCTTGCGCTTTTTTCCAGATGCACTTTTCTCCACCTATTTGTTATCTTTCATGGACAAGTCATATACGGCTCGAAAGCGCTAATCTTCCTCTACAAGAGAGTTGCAAGTATCTTTTGGTAAAATGACAGTTTGTTTGAGTTCTTAGCCTGCGAAGTGGAGCAATGAGTCAATGAAAAACAGCGCAACCGACAGCTGCCTATTCTGGCATCCAACTAAAGCTCGAAAGGCCATCAGAACTGGCCAAACGACCTGTGCTAAGAATAAAGCAGACATTTTGCTTGAAATGGTTAGTCGTCAGCGATTTTGATGCTCAAGGAAGACATATTTGGTTTTAGTGACACCAATCACTTCGACTAAACAGATTTTCGTCGGGAGGACCTGGGAAGTGCTCCATGTGAATCGTATGGTCTATATGGACGTCATGACTCTCAAAGCTATCCAATAGCTGGGATAATTCTCCATTTGCGCGGGTGTAGCCATCTTACCCCATGATGACGTCGGACCCCACCCTTGCCAGCATCGCCAAACTAGTCCTACAACACTTCCACTGGTCATGTTTTTCCGCGTTTATATTTTACAGAACTTCCACGTTCAAAAAGTATCGAGTGCTTTCTGGTCCCTATTGAGTACAAGGAGAAAGTGGTGTTTTTCCTCAAATTGTGGTTATTCTTCGTAAGCCTAAAAATCAAGTAATTCAATAGTTCTGTGAAATTGCGTGAAGATATTGTATACGAAGAAAAGGGCTTTCAGCAGGTATACAACATGTTAGGAAAAAATGTCAATGCGGTGGAGAAAATCGCAACTGAAAAAAGCGCAAGGACTTATGTTAACACCTAATACAATAATATCATAGATTGTAACGATTTTTGAATTGCGTTTGTGATTAACTTATATTATAGATTTTGGACTTCTTTGCTTGACTGTTGTGTAGTTTGCTCACGCCTCATACATATATTGCCCTTCATCATTGCCGTATCTCAGATTGCCGGGTTTATTTCCTTCCACAGTTTCTAGATTTTTGGTTCCTGAAATGGATTTGCATTGCTCACATTTTGCTGAGACCGCATTATTAAGTTTGCATTCAGCCTCATCATTGATTCCTTTTTGAATGAAGCTTTTCGTTCACATCGTGTGCTCTTACGACTTCCCATATGGGTGAGTAATCAAGCACTAACCCAACCCTGCAAGTCGAACAGGCTCTTTCCTGCATTCGTTCCCTCCGTAATTGAGGCACCACATCAGAGGGATGGCTGCCAAGAGATCAGTTCTTGCCGCACGGCGTCCCTTGGAAGTTCTGCAAAGGTGCGTGTGAGCGGCCACACTGCTCTGAAGAACTGCAGAAGGAGAAGAGAAGAACTTCCTTGAGAAATTCAAAAACGCATCCTTTCTTCTAGCTTTCAAGTGTTTGTGTTTGTGAATTCATGGATGATGCACGTATTAATATTTCCCGCGAACACACACACCTTCACTAGCTATTTGTGAAGAGTCCACCGTCTCACTGACTAACATTTCCGTTGGTTTTACATTGAGCTTTGAATTAAATCCTTGGATAATTTCCACTATTCCAGTATACTACCCAAGAAACCCCCTTCGAACTTACCGAACAATTTCCGGCCTGTAAGCATTACATCAATCTTCCTGATTGTGAGAGTCTTCGAGAAGATACTCAAGAAAGAAATGACAAAGCACCTTGAAAATCATTCTATTATATCCAAAGATCAACACGGTTTCACATGTGGTAAATTAATTGAAACACATATGTTAGAAGTTCTCAATGATTGGACCTTATCGTTGGAACAAAAAAAAGCCAATTGATGTTATCTATTTTGATTTCACGAAAGCCTTCGATAAAGTACCTCACAGCCAGCTCCAATCCAGACTTGTTGAAATCGGCATCAATCCAGTGACGATAAAATGGATTACAAAATTTCTTGCCAAACGTACCTTTCAAGTCAAAGTGAAAGACTCCTACTCCACAATAAAAATGCCCCCAGTGGTGTTTTACAAGGTTGCGTTTTGTCACCACTCCTCTTCAATATTTATTCTTACGACATTCCTTCCATAATTGATAAAACTGGTGTGAACTGTAAGGTTCATGCTGACGATATCAAAATCTACTCTAGTATCTCCACCGATTACGACATAGATCGTTTACAACTTGCCATTAATGAACTATATTCTTGGTCGAATTCTTGGAATCTACCGCTATCCATAGAAAAAAAACTAAAGTTTTACATTCAAGTCACAATAATAGAAAAGCTCAGTATAGTATCAATAACATAACACTACAATCCGTTACTGAGATACGGGACCTCAGTTTTCAAATCGTTGAAAAACTCAATTTTGATAGTCACTGCAAAGCAATTGTGAACAAAGCTAACAAAGACTGTTCAATCTTTTCAAGTAGTTAGACACTAAAGAGTAGAGTACTAGTGAAAGCCTATAAGATTTATGTAAGACCCATTCTAGAATATGGTATCAGCGTCCTTATTTGCTTCAAAAAGTCAAACATTAGAAAGATAGTAAGTGTTCAAAACAACTTCACAAGAAGATTATACATAAGAATGAATGGATTCGAGTGCAACAACATCCCTAGCAGTCCAATTCGTAACAAACACCTGAATCTTAGCTCACTTCTGGATCGGAGAAAAGTCAATGACCTGGTTATGATTCATAAAATACTAACCGGCGTCGCCAATGTGAAAGTCACGAATTTCTTCAACTTTGTCATGTTTACTACGAGGGGTGACTCGTATAAAATTTCATTTCCTAAAACTGTTACATCTACAAGACAATACTTTTTTGTTAACCGCGCAGGAACTCAATATTTGAATCTGAGCAAAAAGCATAGCATTCCCGTTAAAGTGAAACAATTCAGGAAATTGGCAAAGCGATTCATAAAATCTTCGAATCTTTCCGATAGTTTTCAGTAGAATGTGTTGTTTCGTTTCAATACTACTGCTGTCATCATTTGTGTTATAGTTGTATACATTTACTTATATTTATCCACATGCTCTTTCCATGTATTAGTAATAATAATATGAGCAGAGTGTGGTGCTCACGTAAATATGATATTTATAGGATAGGATGCCTTAAACGTTGTGGTTAGTACATTCTCTATGAGGACATGAACTTCGATATTTCATCAGTTTTTTTGTCAGGTTTATTTACAGGCTTTGGAAGGATTTAATTGGCTACGGTCACAACAAATTGAAAGACGGTGCTCTCGTTAATGCTGCCAACTCAAGGTAGCCATTAGCCTACATGCTTCATAAACTATTTGTTCTCTTTCCAATGTTTTTCAATTTCTTCATGAGTCTTGGCAACACTCATCAGGAACGAAATCTCTCTCTATCTCTCTAGAGAACTTAGGAGATGAAGGAATTGCGTTAAGGAGTGAGCTATTTAGAGCTCTCCAACTTCCACTTAGAGTTCCGCCTTTCTGCTAGTGAATTGAAGAGTATTCACTACACATGCCATTCCCGAACATACTAGAGCTATCATTTTAGTAGAATTCTACAGTTAATGTTACTTCATATCTTATGTTTCAGAAGAGACGTCAGTTCATACGAAAGCGCAGTAGGAACAATGCAGTGGAGGGTCAATGGCGTCAGCAACTGGTCGCATAAATTCTGTTCGTTTTCAAAATGAGACATCTAATGAGTTTTTTTTTTTCAGCAAAACGAACAACGATAGTTGCCGTTCGACATGATAAGTGTGGATTCGCATCCATCGACAAGTGCGCGGCATCATTTGGGATCGTGTGGTCGTCATTCGGGATCGTGTGGTCGTCTCGAGCGGCGTGGTCTCCCTGTTCTCGCGTGGTCAACCTTCCTCCCACAAGCAGTAAGGAGAAAGGGCACCGATGCAACTATTGAAGAAATGCCACTGTGGGCTGAAAGGCTCATCGAGAGGTTTGATCATTTTTCCACATCACTAGAACGTTCTCTCACAGATTCGTTCGAACGCATATTCGGAGAACTGGCGAGCATTCACAGAACTCAATCCACAATACTCACGCGTCTCTCGGAATTGGAAAAGAAAGTGTCATGCAAAGAAGTTCCTGGTAATGATCAGCAGAACCTCCTTTATTCTACTTTAGTCAAAATTCAGACTGATGGTGAGCTTATTAACGAGAAATCCAGAAGAATAGCTTGGATTGGGATTGACGAACAAATCGATGAGGAGTCGACGCGGCGTTTCGATCACGATATCGTCAAGGAGGCAGTTTATACTTCGAGGGATCAGGAGCTCATACGTGAGTTCGAAGAAAGACGAATTGTATCGCATCGCCATCCCCCTGGTAAGCCCCGCGGTCCTGCTGCTCGTGGCCGTATCATAAAAATTGCACTATCGTCTTAAGATCTACGGGACAGGCTTTTGGCTCACATGAAGAGTTCTAGGCAAAGTCTAACACAGCGTTTCGTGCATTCTTTTGCAAGGCGCGACTACACGGTTGAAGAACTCAGCTTGGACCGCGCCTCAAGGAAGCAAGCCGGGGATTTGAATGCGCAGGTAGGCAAACTTGCATACATTGTCAGAGATTTTAACATTGTCAGACTCAAAGTGCCTCGGGACCTACCCACGCGCCATCAGCTCCTTACTGCCGCCAAGAACCCTCATAGCAGAACTAGCAGCAACAATTTAGGCCTTCCAACTCGTACTGACCTTACATGCAATGCACCATCCGCAACTAACTACACCGCAAGTCCCTTGGACTCTCGCAGGTTGCATCTTCTCAATATTCCTCACTCAACTCACCGAACCAATTATAGGTAGCTGATACTCCCAACAGTTCATTTCATCGAAACAACATTTTGCAAGCGACCAAAAACTTTTACCAGCCACTTAATGACGATTTCAAGAGCTCTGTAGTTTACTTCAATGCCAGATCCATCTGTAACAAATTATAGTAGTGGTCATCCTGACTCAATGCTGTTCCTTTGCGGCCATATCACTGATATCACCACGCATCACCAACGCGAGCTTATGCAATGGCGGGAGCGTAGCGGTGTGAGTCTAGAATTACTTCATTTATCAAAGAGAGTAACTGTTTTCGGCCGGGAATAGCTCGATTCACTAGTGGAATGAAACTCTTATCGAGCACCACCGCTACGCACACGCCCTTACAACAGCTCGCGCTGATGATAGGTGAAGGTATGGTGATACGGCCGATAAGGAACAGCCCTGAATCAGAATGACCATGACTACACCTGATCTTCATAGACTTCTCTCGTTGAACCCATCCATTGTTTTGATCACAGAGTCATGGTGCAAATCAAATACAATCAATGACGCCACTATAGCCCAGGGCCTCAACTATGACGTATACAGGTGTGATAGAGAGATCGACGTCCCAGGGGGAGGTGTCTTGGCTATGGTTCATAGAAGTTTGCCACATCATGTTAAATTTTCATCCAATTTCTCTCCTTACTGTCAAGTTTTAGTACTTTGCGTTGACAACGAAATTCCGACAAATATTATTCTCATGTATCGCAGTCCTGCCTGTGATTTCGAACCGTTTCATGATTCCCTTCTCTCTATTTCTCAATTTGTTCATTGCAGAGCAAATTGAGTTCTAGTCGGAGATTTCAATCTGCCCGGAATTGAGTGGACTAGTGACACTCACTCTGGAAAACCTACACCTGGATGCAAGTCCTGCCTATCTTCCCGAAAATTTTGCGAATTTGCTCACGATTACAGCCTTTTGCAGCTAGTTGACACACCAACGCATAACTCAAGTATCCTTGATCTTGTGCTGACAAACAATGAAAACGCCCTCAAGAACATTCATGTTTGCCCTCCTTTCTCTACATCAGATCACTGCATGATCGTTTGGTCCATGCCTAATTTCCATGTTCACCAAGATGGTGTAATCGAATACAATGACTTCGGCAAAGGAGACTACAATTCTATGAGGTCGTCAAGTATGAAATGTCTGATTTTTTGAGAGGTCAGTTTGACAGCTGGTATCTTTGGGGTTTCTTTAGGTCCACTCTCATCTTTTTCTCCAAGGTACATTCTATGAAGTACATTCTATGAAGGTACATTCGGGTACGGGTCCAACGTTATGATAAGGGTGCGTTGGAGTCCAGAAGTGCACTCGACGGATGGGGGAGAGATGCGCACCGTAGTGAGAGGATGCTATGAATTAGCCATCCTCCTTTCAAAGTTTGAAGTGGCTCTTATGGTTGAATCAGCCGTAACAAACAAAGGAAGGCAAACCATTTCCTGTGGCCATTACAGGTTATGTCGGCTATGCATGGCTACAAATAGCTATTTCAATCAGGCAAAAGATTACATTGGCCTGGAAAACGAGGTCAGCTCTTTTTGAATGGTCCATTTTCACATGAGGATAGGCAGTGGAAGGGAGATGGAGCAAATCGCAGCAAAAATTTGGAGTGGGTATGAGCGTAATAGGAAAAATCCGTAGTACATAGAATCATGCGAATGAAGCGAGCATTAGGGAAAGTCTGGAAGTCCGGCATCAGCCGGACTGCCGGACTGGTATTAAGTAACAAGCGCGGTTACACCCTCATTGAACCTACAAACCGACGCTTGTTTTATGACCTTCTTATCTACGAAGGGCTACTTGCTCATTCACATGCATAAACATTTACTGTTGAAATTCTGTAGATAGTAACTGATACATGTACTCAAAAAGACCGATGGATCCACTGCTCATGGAGTTGTTGCAATCTTTGAGCTACGAGCAAAAGACATTGAACACTCCTTTCTGAGCGTTGTCCAATTAATTATGGAGGTTCGAGGGGTAAGCGGCGAAAGCGTTGGTTTGTCCCGGAGGAGGCGGTCTCGCATGCATTTTGTAGCAGAATTACATTTCGCCATTTGCGCCACAGCACATTTTCGATGAATTCACCACTTTCAACTCGTAAACACCTGCCATTCACGTTCCCCATACTAACCCTCAATTTCTTCGCGTTTGATGTGGTCTGTTCATCTATCGCTGATTTCATGCAGGGAGTAGGGATCATTATGGAGGACCCAACCGATGATTATGATCTGCCTCTGAGGTTGTATTTTAGGTTTTTTCTTAGGATTTAGGTTGTAGGTGGGATCATGGTACTTATTTGTGAGATGTATGTATGGTATTTGTTTTAATCTTGTTAGCTATTATTCGTAAAATTATTGGTATTATGCAAGGATTTTTATTCGAAAGGATTATGAAAAAAATATGAACGAATATTCGCCTATTTGCCCCCTTCCGTTCACTTTTCCACATACAAGTAAACAGACCTGAAACTTAGACCCTCCCCTGAATGTATTTTCGTCCTCCCAGGAATCCATGAAATGTTTGTGTACATGTGTTTCTCCTTGCTTCGGCCTCCGCCTTCCCATAACGTAAAACCGGTGAAGTAAAACGTAAGATGAGTACAACTTTTAGCCGAGCAAAGACCGCTGATCCAGAGTTATCCAGGCAAATCCATTGAGATCAACTTCAAAGCTGATAAGCTGATCACAAAGTAGAATTAGGAGATGGAAGAGGACACATATTGCATGCTGGCACATGAGGAGAAGTGGATTCTTGAATGAATGATGGTGAATTCTTTGACCGGTAGTTTCCCCATTCCTGAACCCGTGGAGTCACGTCTGCGCCTGAGAGGTGACCCTAAGCGATGGGTATACACGATGCTTACAACTAGTCATGAAGATTCTTGTTGAAGAGAAAAATTTAAAAAGCGATGAAAATCTGTGTTGTCCCAATCATTTCCCGACAATCTAATAAATTCAAAGTATTTGACAATGCCCTTGCTTCGACCTATGGTATCAAAGTAAGAAAACACTATGTATTGGGAAAGACGGACCGAATTGGAGTACTGATTTAACGCTCTGATTTGTCCCCATATTCGCGGGTACCGATGTCGCAGCTTGCGGACCCTATAAATCCTTTTCATTCAGAAATTGAAGATCAAAAAGTTGGGAGATCAAAAATTTCGCTGAAATAATGCTATTCATTGGGTTGGGCAATAAGTTTGTGCTGTTTTTCAGGAGGCACTGGAAGTACTGCATTTCACGAACAACATCAATCACAACAAATTTAGGTAGCGCCTTTCCTCCGCTATCAATGCTACCAGAGATGAAGCAGCTCCCTGGTTCCATCTTCATGAAAAGCAAAATTGTTTGGAACGACTCAGCTTGTGCCTCTCAGCTGCAACTTCTGGATGGAACACTAGAGAAAAAAAGAAAAAAAGAGTCAAAGAAAATAGACAAAATAAGTGGTTGGAGTATGCTATGGGCTTGTGAGCCCTTTGATGTTTTTTTTCACGAACTGACTCAGTTAAACTTAGATGTTGCTGGAATTTAACATTCCTAGTGGTTTTTCTCTTCTACAACTAGAGGAAAACCTAGCGGATAAACGTCGCCCCGTTCCTCAAAATCCATATTCAGAAGGATGACATCCTCTGGGCTAATATTAACCTCTCTGAGGTGGTCATCCCTTTCTGTACCCCTTTCCTTTCCCTAGTATTGGCTTCTCTTTACATGTTGTTGAGAGCTGTACTTATTTGATCTGCATTGAATCGAAGATAGGAGTCCAGGGGTGCGAGTGGTCTGAGGTTGTCGTCTTAATCGAAATGGTGCTTCACACTCTAGGCGATAGAATTAGGTGTGGCGAGAATTGAGAAAACCGGCTAGGACATCTGTAGAGAATAATTCAAGAACTACAAAATGGTTACTGGGACGCGATCGTACACAGCTTGAATTCCAGTGAAAAATAAAGATGAAAAAAATCGCACGAACTTATTGTGCAACACATTGGACATTGAACATCTGTTGATCGTTGTTCTTCTGTGTCTGATGTTCTTCAGTTCCTTTTGTCAATTTAAAAATTTCCTAGGCGTAGAGGAAATTGTTGAAATCATAGAGGACTGCAGTATCTTCGCGCGGTCCCATTAAAAAAATGCTTTTGTTGTCATTATTGATTCTATTTCACCAGTGGAATCTTTAGGAATACATTTTCTCGGAATTGACCAATTACTTCCAGTTTGTGCTTTCTTTTGCGATTTTTCAAGTTTGAGATCTGCTTCAGGAATAGTCCGCTTACTCGATACACCCTGACGTCTCAACATCATTCCAACCTCTAGCGTAATGAAAACTACTGCATGAATGCGGATCCTCAAGCGGATCGCGTAGTGAACCATGAAAATCGCGCTCCATCTGCGATGGAATGCATGAATCATTCATTGAGATGAAGGTTCATTGAGGGAAAAAGCTGCATGCGACAATTGTCGTGGGGATAAGTGGAACACTGTTAGATCCATAATAATCCTGTGGCGTCAACTCGTACTTATATGAACGGGATGCTCCCAAAAAGTGCTCAGAGTTCTTTTCATGTCTAGTAATTTTACTCGTCAGTAACTCAGGTGGAAAAATTCCAGTAGATTACATGTGATTTCCAGCAGATTTCGCTTATTTTTCTCCGAAATATTTCCCGATTACGCCCGAAAATTACACGTAAATCTCCGGAAAATAAGTGAAATCCACTGGATTCGACCCGAATTTCGCCCAAAAAATACGCGAAATCTACTGGAATTTAAACATAATGCAGTTTCCAGTGGAATCGAGAAAAATGGCGAAATCTACCGCAACTTTCCACCTGAGAAGTCAGAGAATAATGCAGTATTTCACCAAAATAAGTCAGCAGCAAGTACCTACAGGTAACCCTTACATGATGAAAACTTTTACAATCAAGACCTGGGCCATAATGCATCATTGGGATTACCCAGGTAGACGCGTTGACGCCCGCGTTTGGATAAATTTGGGGGTACTTACACGTTTACCCGTCTCTGATCTCAGTGATGGATGCGGCCTCTGGATGCATCACTGAGATTACCCAGGGTAAGCTTGTCGACTTCAGCGTTGCCAATGGATAAATGTAAGATGGTTTAGCACGTTTGCCCTGAATAATCTCCATCATGCACGCGGCCCCAGGAGAGAGACACTTTGCATGGGGATAGTTCTCTGGCGAAGATTAATTAAACTTAATTTATCATCAGGTGATAGTATGACGCGAACTAATCAGCCATAATTTCGAGAAATAGATTCACACTCGTTGCACTATCAAAACGCGTGCTAAACTTTCATTTATCATTCTCCCTCATTCCTTTTTCTCGGAATCTATCTTTGAAGAACATCAGAACCTCCACCGTCCTATTCATACGTAGACTGATATGCAGCCAGAATTTTCAACTCCGAGTTGAAGTGCCATGGTCGAAAAACACTTTTCACTTACTACAAGTGTAATACGAGCTCAAGCAATGGAGGGTTACCTATGTAGATAGTCTGTATCCAATAGTGAACGCTGCAGCCTGATTGAACCCACATCTTACGATGCAACAGGGGGTCCGGATGCATCATTGCAAGTTTAGGTAGGCTTGCACCTGCAGGTATGATTACCTATGCGTAGCAGCTAGGTGTAGAGGACGTCACACATCGGTTAACGACTGTCAGCTAAGGTGTGGCTTTGGGTACGCCGACACGTTTCCATGAGGGGTAAGCACAACAATGCGTCCTGCTTTGGCATGCATCATTGAGATTATTCAGAGTAAACGTGCCATGACCACAAAAATTTACCTGTCGACAACATCGGTTCCTACACGTTTACCCCGTGTAATCTCAATGATGCGTCCAGGCCCTGGTCCAGTTTACGAAGACTTGATTACTACTGAAGAATAGCGCGATGTGTGGCATTCTTCTCCTGTGAAGGGCCCACAAACCTCCAAGGAAAATGCCTTTGTGATATAACGCACGAATCGACCGAGCCTGGATGCATCGTTGGAAGGATGCCTAACCTATTACCCATGGGTGTGTTTGTCCAGGAATAGCGACTGGCTATAGACAACGTCGTATGTGTCAACATATTAATGGGTGCTAGGTACGTAAAGAGTCTCGCGTTTACCATGGGTAAACTCAGCTATGCTTCCAAACTTTTGCAACAAACGATGAACGAAGGACAATGAAATTCCTCATCCAAGACCTATTCCTGCTGCCTCCTTTCTCTTTAAACGCATGCCACGAACATTGCAGAGCTACGTAAAAATGATTCATTAGCGATCGTTGGGGGAGAAATAATTGCTGGCCAGAAAATAAAAGTCGAATGAGCCTATAAAGATCTTTGACGAGGGCAATCCACTCGCTCAGCCCTTGTTGGTCTTGATAGCGCGCATGCTATGTAGTTATAAAAAAGTGGGCTAAACTGGCAATATCTCCTCTTTGTCTCATGATGTCTTGTTTCCGTAATTGCATAGTTCATCAGATAGGTGATGCGGAACCGCTGAGCAGTTCCTGGTCATGTTGTTTCTATTTAAAACCGTGAGTATTGGGAGATTTTTTGCACAACCGTTAAATAATACAAGAACTAAGATTTGAGAAGAAATTTTTGAATTTTTAAATGGGCTAACTCACTGCAAATTTTAAAGCGATTCGTGAAAACAGGACTTTGGGCCCGGATGCATCGTTGGAAGAATGCGTAGTTTCATACCTATGGTTACGATTATCCATGTATAGCAGCCGGGTATGGACCACATCACGTGGTCCTTGTCGCGAAGATAGACGAATTGCGCGAGCGGTTTCTTAGCGTTGCGGCTGCAGACTCGCGGCGGGACCTACTCGACCCTCTCACTTAGGGCATGCTCTCTCCGCATCCCTCGTTCAGGTTCCGCCGCCATGGTGCAGTCACGCAATCAGTCCAACTTTTTGAGAAGGACTGTATGGATAAGCATGTTGATGGGTGCCTACTTACTTACTCGTTACTTGAAGACCATATTCTTCCTCCTTAGTTGTGGGGGAGTAGGTCCTCCATCTTCCTTCTAGATTCTCGCCGGTCTTTGGCTTCATATTGCCATGATCTTCCCAATTTTTCTTCAATTTGCTTTCTCCAACGATCCGGTGGTCTGCCTTGAGGTCTGGAATAGTTCCATGGACACCAAAATGTTACCTTCTGCGTCCATCTGTTGTCGCGTCGTCTTGTAATGTAATGTGATGGGTGCCTAGTAAAGAGTAAATTTAGGTACGTTAACATGTTGAGTAACCTCAATGTAGTGAGTTACCTCAATGATGCATTCTGGGCCCACATGCATCATCAGGATTACACAGAGTGAACGCGTCAACACCTTGCGAATTTACTCATCGTTATCATGGGCGCCAGTACGTTTGCTGCGGGTAATCTCAACGATGCAGCCAGGTCCGGGCCCAAAAGTGTTTCTGTCTTTTTTAGTATCAAAAAACTACATCTTATATTTTAAAAATTCAAGCAGAATTTCTGTTGGACGCTTGTGGAGCCGTTTTTCGCCTTTCTCAACGATGAGCTGCAAAAGACCCTTTCTTTGTGGGTTCCACATTTTGCCATTGTAAGAATATAATTCTTTATTCTTCTTGTGGTGATTCGTGCAATCTTACTGGATCAAATGTTACTACTTTAGGTGAACAGTAGTTTGTGGATAGTAAAGCCATAGTGCCCACTTTCTATACTGATTTTTTCGAGACCCATTATGTTTCATCTGTTTACTAGTAATGTTAGCAGCAATTTTGGGGCACCATTTCGGTGTATTGAATAAGTAAATAAAAATAATAAAATTGGCCTATATGAGTTTTTATGGCCTTTTTTATCCGTAGGGTGTGGTCCTCACCCGTGCAACTTTGGCTAATCTAAGGGATTAGTTCTGATTCTGATCCTGGGAGAAGCTCATTTCCTGGTGATACCCTTCATAATTTTACTCGTACTTCTGTTCATTTCCAATACGTCATACCATCAGAAGGCAAAGACTACACCTTGCTAGTTCAGAGAACAGCATGGCAGGTGGCCGCGAGCACATCCCAGGTCGGTCATGAGTAATCGCAAGCCTCTGACTCCTTCAGCTGCGCTAATAACGCCTACGGTATCCCCCGGGGAGTGCGACGTCTAGCCGATCCTTTCTGTAGGGCTCGTAGACAAATTCGTTTTGTTTCCGCTGGATTCTGGCTCGTTCCAGCGATCGAGGCTGGTCCACTCCTAACAAGGCGGATGTGATGGGAATACTAATCTTCTGGCCTGCAAATTGTTTCACAATGCAGCCAGTGTCATTGTCATTCCATTGCGACCTCCTCAATTCTCGCTGCATGCTATTCCTTTCCAGAACATCATCTCTCGAATTTTGGCACGTTTCATCCGAATTTCATGCTAGCCTGATATTCCAACTTCTTGGGCACTATTCCACATTAGGGGCCCCAAAATTTTCAAAAAAATTTTTTCGCCGAAACTTTGTATAGGGTGGTTATTTGAGATGCTGAACACGAATATCGCATTCATTTTGTGCCGTAACCCCATTTTGGTAGGGTTATGGTAGGTTAACCCGAGATACGGTACCTCATGGAATTTGCTGAAACTTCGCCCAGGGGGGTTATTGGAGGTGCTGATCACGAATATCGACACCATTTTGCATGCCACCTTCGTCTTCTCCATGAAATTGGCATTTTATCTGAATTCCATACCGTATACCCACCGTATCCTTACAAAAGTGGGGTTACGGTACAAAATGGATACGATATTCGTGATCAGCACCTCAAATACGTAACCTCCCTGGGCAAAATTTGAGCGAATTCCATGAGGTACCGTATCTTGGGTTACCCTACCGTAACCCTACCAAAATGGGGTTACGGTACAAAATGAATGCGATATTCGTATTCAGCACCTCAAATAACCCTTCTATACAAAGTTTCGACGGGAAAAAATTTTGAAAATTTTGGGGCCCCTAATGTGGAATAGTGCCACTTCCTTGAATTACAATAAGCTGATGTTTTTGATTTCTCGGATGATTTGAGAGTGCTAGTAACAAAAGTTTTGACTGCTTTGCACATTCTTCAGGAAATTTTTGTTGACCGCATTTCGAACATATGTACCACAGAAAAAATTGTTCACCACCCAGGCTTAGAGTAACTTCATCCAGATCTTGTCTGCTTCATCCCGAATTTTCATTAACACATGACAATATGCTCAACCGGCTGACACGCATGGTGCGACGCGTGGGACCGCGTGTTCAACCGGTTGAGCACAAATCCGTGCTAAAAGGACCGCCCGTGTCCCACGCGGCACATCATGCAGAGAATGTCACGGATGTGATGTTTTAAAAGCACTTGGAAGCTTTCATTACTATTAACCTTACGTGAGCATTTCCTGGCATTAGTAGTGGCATGTGATATTTAAATCGTGCAAAGTAAGCAGTTTAATAGCAGTGAAACATTCATGTTGAACGGCACCCGAGGTTGGAAATTCTCCTTGAAGTCTCGACTTCTGCTTTTGCTACTAGCCGGTATTGACGAGCGAGGCGTGGCACGCCCCAAAACCCTGAGAAAGGAGATATTGCCGAGTTGTTGGCCGATAAGGAACATACCACTACCGGGCAAAACCACAAAGACTTATATAAAATTAAGCTTTATTTTTTAACATTTTTTCTTGAAGTTATTGGCTTCAACTCACACTAAGTTATCATCTGCTTTTCCTAAATAGGCTGTAGTGATTCCCTGTCTATAAGTCGAGATTAGACGACACTTGAGAATGCAGCCCACGTTGCACTCTATTCTCATCTGAGCGTTCAAATTTTTCATCGTGAGGGTGATGGACTTCTCAGAGCTAATTGCTGCCAGTCAGTAGCGTCACAAATGGCTTCTTTGCACGAATTTCGCCACCTCAACGGTGTGCTCATTTGTTTTCTGTTTGGAGAAAGTTTGCAGATCCAGACAGGATGGCAAGGTCCGGCCTATTTTTCGTTTTTGGAGCGCAGTATGATTTTATCTTCTCGACACTATGCTTTCACTGACTGTAAAAATTCCAGAATCTTCTTTACAAAGAGTGTAGGCAAAGAGTATGTTAGATTGGTTAGAAGAATGTGTTTTTCAGAGAATCCTAAAGAAAAATTCAAGTAGTTTTATACCGTCAGCTGCAGATAATGTTAGTACTCCTGTTTTCGCACTTGCGTTTGCCTTCATATAGAGTTAGTTGTTGTTTTATTTTTGCTGAGTAACTCGTGCGCTCTCCACAGCGACGAATAATTTAAATAAGAAAGCTTCCAAATGTCTTCTACCAATGATCATTGCAGATGCAAATTAAGCCTTCCTCTGAACCTAGAGTTACATACTACAAAACCTCCGTTACTGAACCAGAACCAAGAGAAGTGGAATTCGATATCCAGAGAGCGGGATCAAGTTCTTGTTCTGGAACAGATGATGTTCTGATTCGAAGTTAAACGAGAGGTTGGAGACGAAAAAAATATCTTGAATAGCGTTCGTCTACGGACTGACTTTGGATATTCACCTTAGATTTTCCAGACTTCTGAATAGGAGGCTTTCTGCATTTCTGATTCCCTTGCGAGTGAATGAAGCTTCCTCAATTTTTGAGATATTCAATTTATTTTGAAGTGAACACAATGTAAGAATCTTCCTTGAAACACTTGTACTTTTCTTGAGGACGTAGGGTTATCTCAGTGCTCACGCAGGTGAGACGTATGCGTTCGTGGATCGCGAGGAGGTGGCCAAGACTTAACCCACAACGCGACCGCGCCGCACGCGTATGCTTCTTAAAGGCAGCACCCGCGAAAATCCTTGCGTTGGAGATTTCCCCGAATTTTGGGGTTTTTCGGGACGGCAAACTCATAGGCAGGGATGAAACTGCGTGAAAAACGCGAGAAACGCAAGAAATAAAGGCGCTCTTTCCCATTTGTCGAAGGTGCGGACGAGTGCTCCGCTGTAGGGTGTGCGCGCGTCCCGCCACGAAACCCTGTGAATGGTACGAATTGCACGCGTCCGCTGCGCCAGACCACCCACGGCGATAGCGTTAACCGGCGCGTCGTGCCGCTGAAAACCCGGCGTGGCCGCGACAGCGATCCTTGTTTCTCTGCAGGTTGGCCATCATTCCTTGTGTTCTTTTCACATTTGTGATGTGCTCACTCTCTATTTTACGAATTGCACCTCAGCTCCGAGTCGAGGATTTCGGCTGGTGCTGCCTTTAATCCCAGTTGGTCTTTCTAATTCGACGCATTGAATGACGTCGTTGGTCACCCCTCACAATTTGTCGGCTCCGATAGCATTCATCGGCCCCATCCGAGCTTAGAAAACTTCTCTATTTTCCCCCAGCGCTGCTTATGTCTTTGAAGGTTGCAGCCGCGACGCGCATATCAATCGACCAATCACAGCAAAGCAGCGTACCTCTTGTCACGCAGCCTGGATCGCGGCTACTCACTGCGGCCGCTCGGTGCTCTCGTTCTTGCTAGAGCCTATCAAACCCATTGGCAGAAGCGCGGACCTAGCCGTGCGCTACTTCTGTGTAGTGCGGGTATAACTCGTCCATCTCTCTGCTGCATGATTTCGGTAGAACATTGGGATCAATAAAATATTATAGAAAAAATTATGTAATCCGCAAATGCTACTGAAGGTCTCTCATTCAAGTCGAAAACAGTGCGGGCCGAGTCTGACTTTCACAATTACTAACTGCGCGCTGCTCAGTTAACCAGTGGATTTCATGGACTACAGGGGGGCTTAAGTTATTGTACAACGTTTGCTCTTCTACTCCTCCACCTGGAACTTACGCTTTATCGAAAATCACAGGCTGGAACAGTGCATCTGATGGCACTAAAAATATCAAGCGAGAGTTTGTGCTAAAAGTTTTTATTAGTTTGCAAGCAGTCAGGGTGTTTCTACAGTCCGTTAGCCCAGAATGTGCACAAGTGGTGACTTTGTCCGCAATTGCAACCGCAGTGGTATCAGCCGGCAGATCGGCCGGTTAGGTCGGAAACAGTATCGAAACATCAAATTGAAAAGAATCACATAACCTACATGCCAGAAACAGATCAAAACTGACAAAAGAAAGTGTAAAAATGGATTGGAAATCCGATCGGCCGGCCGAAACTACTGCGGCTGCAATTGCGGACAAAGTCACCACTGGTGCACGTTCTGGGCTAACAGACTGTACAATGTGCAAATAGAGCAAGTCCAGCTCTATTAAAGGTTACCTAGCACGGTGCAAAACGTTCTGCTCGCATCAAGAAATAAGCCAGAGAACTATGTGCAATAACTTATGCCCCGGGGTATAAGCACGCGTCGCTGAGTGGTCCGGATGGGAAATCAACTGTAAATGCGTGTGTGCGTCTTATGCGAGACTCACGCACGCATTTGCAATAAGCCACCTTGTATTCTCGTAATTTTCGACCGCGCTTTTCTTCAGATCCATTCGCATTCGTTTCAGTGGCACAGTGCGGTTCCCTATGGAACAACGAACTGGAACAATTCCAAAAGGATCATAATGCCAGGATTCGACAGTTAGTAGAGACCTCCAATGCCCTAGAGTAATATGCATTACCGAGACTAGCAAGGATAGACCTGCTGATGCCTATTGATGTCAACGATGGGTAAACTCGAGGTGTGACAAGCCGTTTACCCCTGGTAATCTCAGTGATGCATGTAGCCTGTGCATTGCTCAACCTGTAGAGTGGCTTCGGAGGAGCATCCAATCTCAATCGAGCCCAGGAAGTGAAATCGCTGCAAATGAGCAGAGTACAAGGATTGTGAATGAGTTCTTGCAGGTGCATAAGAAAACGCTATTGAGAAGAGGAAGTGTACCGCTATTCAGGTTATACTTGCACGGAATTACTGCTGCTCTATAGTGCTTTGCCCTTTTTATTAGAGAAATAAAAAGATGTTGTCGAATACAGTTGATGTTCTCAAGAGCACAAGTGATGAGTTTCCGAGGAAGTCTATCCGTTTATACATTTCAACAACCTCATTTTGATACAAATACAAAATTACGATCCATTTGTGGCACATGAGTATGGAGGTTGCCTAACTTCAAATGAAATCAGATATGTGGAAGTTTGACGAGAGTTAGTGGTCACCACATTGTCTCCGAGTCCGCAGCAAAGTCCAGTGCGGACATACATAGATTGTGCATGGATTTTCCTGAACTCGTACCCTTTCATCCCTGGAGCGGAAATTATTAGAGTTGAACCAGGTAACATATGCACGTACGTATGTATGCAATGAAAGACGAGGTGTTTATGCTTGATTGCATTCTCAAAGTCTTTTCTAGTCCCAGTGAGCATAATATGATGCTCTTATATATTTGTTCATTCAAATTATCCATACCATTGCAGAAGGAATACAGGAAGTGTCCAGATACAAATAGTAGGATCCGAATCAGAATTATCATTGTCTCTCGTCATATCTTATTTATCATGCCATCAAACTTATGCATTGTACTCATCATCCTTGGAAGTCTCGTTGGGGACTACTGATGAGGGGTACCAAGGAGACCTCACTTCCGGTCTAGTTCAAGCCCGAAACCGGGTTAGTGTGAAAATTTAAAGTTTATCCTCCTTGTCTTCATTTCGAAGTTCTTTAAGTTTGCATATTGCTCTAGAATTGTTGTTGTTAAATTCAGCAGTGCCAGATATATCGATCATATCATACAAGATTTTTCAAGAAGTGTAAAATCCATTCAACCGGGAGTCGGTGTCCGGGGGGGGGGGG
>JARK01001612.1:149795-190635 GCA_000688135.1 Ancylostoma ceylanicum
GGGGGGGGGGGGGGGGATGGGATCATGAACTGATACTCGGCCATTTTCAATCAATATCAATCGTGCTTGATAGTGCACAGCCGCACAGTCTACCCTCAGTCTGTGAATGCACCAGTACCGACTCCTTTCTGAATGCCTCATATTTTGAATTTGCTGGACATTCAGCCATCAACAATGTGTACTACATATGTATGTAGTTATCAGCACGAAGTTCGTGTCAGTACTACTCACGCTTTCAAATTAGTTTTACTTTTCTCCAGTTTTTTTTTGCTTTGTTTACATCCACATAGAGGGCGGCCAAATCTGTTGCTCTATTTAGGCTCCTTCTTTGCATTTCTTTTTGGATTCGAACTTCCCTCGCGGAGTGCTAATGAAAGCGCCTTTGAACTAGCGACGTCAAGAACACTTCCGCTCGAGTTCAATCCCCCAACTATCCGTGGGTGGAAGGGTTCACAGTTCTCCATCTCTTGTCTAGCCAATCAGTGGGGAAAGTTCTTTGCTGTTTTTTTTTTTTTGAATTACTCCAGCTTGAGAGACGTACTCTTCCATCTCAGCACAAATTTTGGGGATGTGAGGGTGGTACCCGAAGTCAACAGAATTATAAAATGAAAAAAGGTATTGAGAAAACATATTTAAATAAAGCTCCCAAGATGAGGAGTATGAATTCTTCTTTGTTCTGGTATCATGCAGTAAAACACAAATTACACGCAGGAGCATATGTTTAAAAATGTGGGTCAAATTCAACGTCGACCATGCTATGTATTTGCCTCAGGTAGTTTGTATTTTGTTACTCTGAAACCTAGGCCTGAAACAGGGAAAAATTTCCTTGCCTCTACATTTTCTAGGAGCAAATTTCACTTTGTATATACTAGTTCCTTCGAAATGTGAGAACATTGTCTGAAAACACGGGAAACGGAAGGAAACAGTGAACGGAACATATTCCACCTTTGTGGGAGAAAAAAAGCTGGTAAATGTATTTGCCCATACAGTCCTTCTCAAAAAGATAGACGGATTGCGCGTGCGGTTTCTTAGTGTTGCGACTGCACCATCGCGGTGGGACGTACTCGAGCCTCTCACTTGAGGCATGCTCTCTCCGCATCTCTCGTTCAGGGTCCCGCCGCGATGGTGCAGACGCGCAATCAGTCTATCTTTTTGAGAAGGACTGTACGTTTTGCAGAGAAAAAGTGTTGGATCTAGCCCATTTCATCCACAGGTGAACATTTTAAGAGTACTGAACAAAATTCGAAGAACTCACACCATTAAATCCATTATTATTTTGGAATCTGGCTCAAAACTCGTAAGTTCGGAAAAGCAAAAACATCAGTCCTCTTCAAAATTGAAAATTCAAATTCAAATATCTGTAACGCATTTTTCGGTTTGAAGTTCGTATAGCGAACATCTGCGGACGATGATGTAATGGATGCAGCAGTTGGTAAAGCACAAGCCTTTAGGAATACCATGACACGATTTCAAGTGGTATCACAGTTCCTGCACGGTTGATGGATTTTCTTCTTGGCATTACATTTGACGGAGCTTTCGCTATGGCAGTACTACAATTTACGAATTTCACCTGACTAGATTATTGACAAACTCGTTTCCTTATACTGTGAAGCAAATGTTGCCAAATGTGTTGTCTCTGAACTCCGAGGCTAGGAGCAGGACATTTCTCTCCTACATTACGCACTCTATAGCACAAACAATGACGCTAACCATCGTATGTTTGCATGCTTAAGGTTTCGTGAATCCCAACTCAGAGTAGATTAGGAAAGACGTAGTGAAAGTCAGTGAGACGAAGTACGACATTAGCAGGAGGGACAATTCGAAAAATTTTCATCCTCTGCTGCCAACTATTTGTTTTGTCATAGCGTAGCATCACATTAAGGAATTCTTGGAAGTATAGTAACTTTTGAGTCTTGCCCGAAGATTATTTGAAGTATGAGCAATGACATCGAGGAGACCATTTTTAACCACATTCCCATAGCTGCCCAAAGAACTTTTCAAAACCTCAGTTCGTGGTCATCTTAGCAGGCTGACTTGAGCCTGGATGCACCACTCAGAATACCTGGGGTAAACGAGCTATGGGTAAATTTGCGCGATGAAATGTTTACCTTAGGTAATCTCAATGTTGCATGTCACCCCAAGGTGCTGCTTCCCGCTAGGAATTATGCGGCGAATTCTTGCTTCCGTTGGGTATTGTTTACCACAATTTGCATTTGTATGCGGCCGCCACACGGCTACGGCTGGCTAATGAATGTAGCAGTCGCCTCATAAAAATTCAATTATCAGATGGAGTTTTGATTACTTTATTTGTGTACAAAATGGGCTGAGTAATAATGTAATGTAGCCAGGAGGTGGCCGCTTTACTGCGCTCTGCAGATTTACGGGCTCGCCCGATCCTTTGCAGGATTCGTAGCATTCCCAGAAAAGATGTGCAGCTTCCAACAATATGTATATTCGTGGACGAGTTTCCTGAGTGAAGTTCTGGGCGCTTTACCAACCTTAGCAGCTCTGTCATCTATTTGTCGCGGTGGTTCCTTTTTCGGATAAGCTTAGCGGTAGACATGCTCTTACATTTTGAACCAGATGAGCAACAATTAGATTGGGAAGGAAGAAATGGTAACATGGAACTTGTGACTTACCAGTGTGCGATAATGGATGCATTGTTACAGAGCTAGGAGAACGAATGTCTCCTAGCACCCCTCATACTTTTGAAGGCTGCGGCCACAACGTGCACATGAATTGACCAATCATAGCCCAGTAGCGTACCTTTTGCATCGTAGGCATGTCTTAGAGCGGCAAGCGGGTCCGGAGCACTAGATGCTCACACCCGCATCAGTTCATCGATTCATTGTTTTCGGCAACATAGTAGAGTTCCATAAACAATATTAAGAGTAAATGAGCAAATAGATAAATTGGATTAAAAAACTCATAATTTCAGCAAGAATATCTGGTTTCATCTGCACCAGCACTGCATTCACGTATTGTCTGCACTTGAGAAGAAAAAAAAAACAGAAAAGTTAAAAATAACGGGGCCTGGAAATTCGCGCTTGGCTTTTACGTAGCACTAGAAATCTTTTGTATGAGCAAGCGAGCTTCTGTTCAAGAATGCTCTCTCGCATTTCCTATCTACTTTTTCACTCAGTCATTCACATGAGCTCAGTGACGCACCTATAATAAAAAAGAACGAAGGCGGAAGTGTGGAAACTTTGAGCCTCAATTGGAATTCTTTCTCTTTCTTTGAAGAGTGAGTTTTCGCTGGAATCTCTTTTGCGAATGAAATGGTCGCCAAAGTCTATAAGGTTATAATACGGATACAAATGTGGTCAACCTTCTTATGAAAGGTGGCAAATTCTTCTACGTCTATACTACAGTGTGCGGCTTATGTTCCCGGACAAGTTGGTTCCTCTATTTTTCAACTGAAAAGTTTTCTCGTCGGTAGAGCCGATCTGACGGCGGCGGCCCGCGGCGGCCAAGCGATGCGTCTTTCCCACTTTCTGTAGTCTCTTTCATCCCAAACAGTCATCTGGATAACGATTCCTCTGCTGCATGAATAGCAGAAAGTTCAATCTTCTTTCACGACCCTTCGGACCGTGTCCTCGCTCAGACCAAGGTCACCTGCTATTTTCCTCATAGAACGTTGAGGATTTCACGAGATTCGCTTTCTTGTTATATGTGTTTCTGGAAGTCCGGAAATTTTTGCGCAATTTCTTTTGTAAAACTAGACCGCCTGTTCTGGGACGATCCATGTCATCTGGAGGCGCCTGAAGTGTTTGACGACGTCGTAGTCGGTAGAGCGAGGTATCTGAAGCTGATTTACTAGGCCTGATGCCGAGATGGCCGTTGACGGCCGTGGATAGCTGGCCGCTGACAGCCCATCTGACCCCAGAAATTTGGCCGGAGATTTCCACGCGTAAGCGCATCCGCGTGCGTTGCGTGGCCCGCTCAAACGCGATCGATATAGCCGAAATTTTCAGCCGAAGGAACTTTTGGGTAAGGGCGAAGCATAGTTAGGCGGCCCAGCGACAGAAATTCACAGAGGCCATGTTTCTTCCCCCTAGCCATAGAACTCTCCGTGTTATTTTCACCATCAACATTTGACAGCTTTGAGGCGAATTTAAATGGACCTAATTCCTTAACGAGTTTCATTCCATTCCATAGTATGACACCTTCCCATAACAGTAGCTATTTTATTTATACTTTCTCCGTTAGCTGCTTACCTATTTCATTGCATCACACGTGCTCTGCACCAATACAACCCCTATTGCGGTTAGTTACTAGTACTGACTGAGTTAGTCACTGGGCACATAATCAAGTTAGAAGAATTAGAATAAGCTAACAAAAGCACATAAAAATGACATCCGGTGCAGTCTTCAAGAAGCGGTAATGATCTGTGAAGAAATTCATGCAATCCTTCAACAAACCTAGCTGAAAAGGGAATTTGAGAGATCTTGAGATTTTTTACGCCAACAACTGCGTTAAATGTTGCTTAGTACTATTTTCATGGACCAAAAGGGGGTGCACGTCATAATGAGGCTAAAAAGGGGCATGCAAGGTACGCCTTTGTCCCAACTACTCATCAATTTCCTCCATTTCCGCACAACCTGAAAATGAATACGATTTGTTTAAAGAGAATACCAGAAGAAAACATCAGCCAAGAGATCATTTAGAAACGATATCTGGAGAAAATGAAAAGTTATGGGAGCTGCCTCTGTGCGCCTAGCATCATAGTCTTCAATTTCAATCTAACAAAGTCAAACATGATTAGCAATGAGAGGTAAGAGATAAGACAACAAACTGTGAAGAATTGAACACATTTAGGAAGGAAATACAGCATCGCATCTTCGAAATTCACAGATTGGCCACGCATGGCCCCATCTAAAATAGCGGCCAAGTTTGGCCCGCGTATTTGGCCGTTGAGTGGTGGCCAAATGGTGCGGGCATCATGGCATCATGTCGACCCAAGTTTTGCCCCATTGGCCATGTTTGGCCGGTGGCCACTCGTGCCGGCATCAGGCCTACTATCTCAGAATCTGTCACATCCTCGTGAGGCAAGGCAACGGTAGCGCTACTTTTTCGAAGCTCATATTTGGGCTGATAGTGGAGTGTACTATGAAAATTTATTTGTACGAGATGGCTGTTAATAAAAGGAGTTCTAAAATTGTTAACATGAGCCATAGAGGGGTCACGAACCCTTTCCCAAGGATATATGCCGCATCCTGTATTCCCCATGTATACCTCTTTCTGGTTGGATAGATGAATCTGACAACTGTGAGGTCTGACGCGAGGAAGCGCAATGCTTTCCAGAATGGAAGGATAAAGCATTACAGCCCACTGTTCAAAAAATTGTAGGAAAAGATAAATCACGTCGTTTGTTAGCAATCCGGAAAATGCTTTTAAACCGCGGCGCCTCCGGATATTGCGGCCAACCTCTCCAGGGTATTCCGTCTCACATTCATTTGTATCTACGCTGTTTTGTCTTAGCCGTGTGCCAGCAACCACATATCCTCTAAGATTCTCACAGCGATTACTCTAATTTCACAGCTTTCTCCACAATACCGATTCGTCGAGCGATCCAGAGGCGTCTCTAGATGAGTTCACGCTATATGATAGCAAAAAAAACAACACATTCTGTTTGTTTGTCTGTGTATGACGAGAACAGTTGCTGGATTTCCGTCTGACATTCCAAGGAATTTTCCTTGACCTTTAGTTTACGGAGAGCAAATGTCAGCCTTGTTTTCCAGTGAAATATCAAGAACGTCTGGCTCGTTCATTTTAGCATTGTTGATCATGTAAGGTTGTGAATTGGGCATTTTTCTTTTATCATCATTTCATTCCTCTTGCACAGGAATTTTCGAAAGTCGTTCATGAATTCTTCGAAAAATCATCACATTTGGGTTCTCGAGGTGTCTTTGTTATAATGTACCCATCGAAAGTTTGCACTTTCTAGTGAAGAGCCGCACATGCTCTGTAGCTTTTTAAAGGCTGGTAACCACCTCGTTTCGTATTTTGGAGATAGCATCATATCTTGGACCTTCTCGTCATGGCAATCCCAGTAAGGTAGACGAACAGGTTCGAAAGCGACGAAAGCGCCGTTCTCGGAGGGGTCGCAGTGGCTAAAATTTGGAGCCGGGAGGTGGATCGCTCCAAGCTGTGCTGGATACCCGCCACTGCTGCAACATTGGCAAACGAGTCTTGGCATGTGCGATATATCTGCGATCGAATAAAAATCGAATAATTTTGTTTCCTTAATAACAATTTAGGAAACAATTCAATCATCCAGATATTAGAGAACGAGGAAACCCTAGTTCTTCTCTTTTCGTGCAGTTTTGTATTAGACTCCCATGTTGGGGCATTCGAACCTTCGATTAATTCGAAATCGAATATTTTTGCTTTCGAATATCGAATATTCCGAATAAATGGAGCATTCTAATGTTCTAAGGTTAGAGACCACTGTGGCGCTGTAAAAAAGGGAAGAAGAGCTTTGGGGCTATCTTATCCTCGGATATCTGGAGGTTTAAATTGTATTCTTAATTGTTATTAAAGTTACAAAATTATTTGATTTTTATTCGGTCCCAAGTATAATATGCGATGGATAAGATCAACGGCTTCATGCGTCAGTTCGGGTCAGCAAACTGTTACAGGCCCCTTCTTGGAAAACGGGTTCAAAGACCATTTTGAGACAATTTGTGTATACCGCTGGAATCAGCGGTCCGGGTAGATGCTGGATCTGGTATTACCTCAACCATGAGAACGAGGTGGGTCTCTGCCATTAAGACGCATGGGCAGCATTATAGGGACGAATTTTGCGATTAGAAACCTGCGAGGGATCTTTGCTACACGATTCTGCGCAAAAACACACGCAACATCTATCAATGTATACTCTAAACAGTTTAGTAGCCTTTCCTTCTTTAAAAACTTTGTCCTGCCTGTAAATCTTTAGTTAAAACGGTGCCTGCTATTTCGACGCCGGCCGTGTCCAAAGATCTTTGCATGAAGAGGCATAATGTTCGAAAAGGGTGTGAACTATTCTTAGGGCTGAATAAAAACCGAATAATTCGATAAATAAATAAACAATTCAAGGAACAATTCGAAAATTCAGATGTTCGAAAATGAGAGAGCCTTACGGCTTCCCTTGTCTTTCATACAACACAGTATTGGTCTCTAATAGGACAACATTTGAATTTTTTATTTATTCGAAATATTCGTCACTCGGCAGCCAAAATATTCGATTTCGAATAAATGCAAAATTCGAGTGTTCCAACATTAGAGGCTTTATTCGGTTTTTATTCGGTTCCAAGTATAGTGTGAACCTATCGGATACGAAGATCCGATCCGATTCTAAAGAGATACATTCCCTGCATCAGTTTCTCGGAAGCTACTGCCGTTCACCTGGAAATTCAGGAAAAAGTAGAAAAACCATGCCGTGACAATCTATTCACCGACTACATACTGATTATGTTCTTTTTGTCAGAAAATGGCATGATACGGAACCTGCTTGCTCTCCATTCCTCGGCGATTATTTTCAGGTCTTCGTATAGTTTCTTCGAATCACGCTATTACATGCTATCACTAGCTTCCAGATTATTATAGCATTTCCTATCTGGTCTCCAATCCCAAAAATTCCTCGGTGCTCATTGCATCTCTTCCAAATTCCAGGAAAACCCGGGAAAACTACGCCACGCAGACTCCCCCTTTCAGCTCACAAGAGCAGTGGTCATTTGATCCCGCTTCTTCGCTTTCTTCCCTTCCTTCCTCCTACATTCTCCTAAGCCATGGATCAGGACGTTCCGTCGCTCCTGCTGGGTAATCCCGGCATCCGGCTGGAGATGTTTTGTTGCGCCGCGTCATTGTTGTCGAGTCCGACTTCTCCGCTCATTAGTCGACCCTTGTAACGAACAGAAAAACCTCTGTTGTCGTCGTGTTGCTCTCGTCGAGGAGCCATCTACATTCCAGGACTGTCTGGATTTCAGTGCACCTGGACAATTGAGCGGGTGTTTCGTGATCTCCATCTCATTGTCAGCATCTTCTTCGTTCGCGGCTTCGACTTTTTTTATCCATTCCTCTGGGTATGGCAAGCCAGCATTCTAAAATTTTCAAGAAAATGCACGATCCTAGATGTACTCATGAGGCTTTACAGAAGCCCCACGAGTCTAAATCTGAATACATACCTTCCAAAGAGCGTCTCTGGAGACGGGTTACTATCCTCATCGGTGACAGTGTATGATTATCTCTCTTTTGTTCGTTCCATTCCTCGAGAAAAGCTCTTCCAACTGACAATATCCAGCTGACTAGCTACCCACTCTTTTCCTGCTCGATTTTCCAGTTGTTTTTAGTGGTTATTTTGACAATGAGTGACACATTGACAAAAACTGACACAGTCTACGATCCTACCTTGTATACTCAGTTCTACAGTTTCCTAGACAGTTTTTCATTTGTCAAGTGCCGCGCCCGATAATAAATTAGATCCAGAGTTACCAAAAGAAGGGGGCGTTTAATATGAAATGAAAACTCTCGCAGGTGCGGACGACATTGCTTATGTATGACTTGCCCAAAGGGCAGGGGAGACTTGGAGAGTTGAGTGGCGTTAATTTCAAATTTGCCCAAATAGGCAGCTTTCCCTCCTACTTCTTGCGGTCCACGACAAAGACAGTAAGCTGTAAAAAACCCCCTCAACACCTCGTTGGGTTCCTCCTCGACCAAATCAGAGCTTGCGATTTTAAGCAACATTGGCATTTCGTGGTAACTTACCTGTATGGAGACTCTGCTCCAGCGGTAGTTACTACCCCTACAGATTTAAATCCCTGATGTTTTAGTTAGTGCACCATTTTTCTCGACTGCAACTGGCATTTCCCAGGATTCCCGTCGAAATTACATCATTTCTACGCAGCGGTCGTCTTCCTCTCATTCTCCTCATTCCACCCCACCTCCTCAACACCCCGCTCTTCATTAATTCACCTAGATTATCGTTCTGTCCCGTGCACAATCGCTGCATGCCTCAGACGCAAATGCCGCCCCCGGTGAAGCATTCGTGAAGGACTTCGTTCACCTGATAGCCTTTTTTTTTAATTTTCTAACTCCGTTTACTTTTCCATCCCTTACGCAACATGGAATTGTTAGACAGTAACCATGATCAAAATCAAATATTCGCAAATCTCCGGCACTCTCAGTGGAAAGTTATAATCATGGACTGTGTAAAAATTCAACTAAATGTGGTATTCTACATAATAAACCATTAACTTGAATAAGTATGCTTTGCTGGTGCCCAATTTTCTCATTTCTTTGTGAGAGAGTAGGACGGCGACCACGCATGCTCCAACTTGGGAGCTAAACCTTAATGTTAGGTTAATGCAAAAGTTTTGTCGGTGACCTCAAAAATCTATGATGATTGTCCTCAGATGTAGTATAACATTCAGCTCTGACAATGGAATTGTAGAGGAAATCCTGCCTTTTTAGCCAAGGTACATGTAATTCGATTGCAGTTGTGAAGCAGGAAATATGTATCTTAAAATCCACGTATACTGACCCTCCACTCTCCTGTTTTCGGCGATTTTCCAGTTGGACCACTGGAAATTCGATTTTGAAATTTGAAATACCTTACTTGCATCTGGTCTGGAGATCATCTTCGATTCCACTGTTTAACTATACGTTGCTGCATTCCGCCTTGGAGATGACCTCATCCTGAAGCATTTTCTTTGGTCCGTGCTAGACGATCCAACTAGTGCTGCTATGTGTTACGAAGCAGTACGCTAAGCATTATCCATAGGTGTTATTTATAGCAACAGGTCCCAGGTGGTTCTCCAGGACAACATCCGAGATGCAAAGAAGCTTATTTTCTAAATGGCCAAGATTGGCCAAAATTTACTTAACGCATTCGCGACCTTAAACTCTCAGCATGGTGCGCCGCGTGGGATACGGGCGGTCACTTAAGCAAGCATTTGTGCCCAACCGGTTGAGCACATTGTCGTGAATGTGTTAATGAGGCGTTTTTCAAAAATTGGAAAAATTTCATCCAAAAAAAGTAAATAAATTTCAATAATTCAGTTGACAAACGGTTCATCACCCACATTCGCTATAAGATTTTCCGTATGGATGTCAGCCTCCCTCTTTCAGAAGCTCTCAATCAGCAAGAAAAAAATCACTAAACATGCGAACATAAAAACGGGAGTCTAAGACCTTTCGTTTTCAGGACCTCGTTTTGCTGTTTCCTGAGTGCCGTGCACACTGTGTCAGAGACCTGCTCGTGATACATATAAGGAGTAGTCTCTACAAATCGCAGAGATTTTACAGCCTGTCTGGCTAAGGTTGTAGTCGGCTGAAGTTCTGGGGAAAATAAAAAAAAACCTGCAAAACTTCTGCAGCAACCCAATAATCGAAAATGTACCTAATTCCATGCAGAAGATCCTATACGACAAGGTTCTAGGTACATGAATGTGCCGTGTGGTAACCTCCTCCAGAACCACGTTGAAATAGAAGCATAGAATCCTTGCCCTGGAGCTTGCAAGCGCCTTAGAAACTCTCTCGAGGATTTCCCCGCGCCGGAAAGTCCTTGAACTACCGCTAAAGCGGTGCTTCCCTTCTTCGACGCTGGCAGCTCAGCTCGTTTTTGCAGAACCGCGCTCTATTTTTAGTAATTCGCCTGCATTTCGCTGTCGAACACCCCCACAAACAACGCGCCACGTCGCTTTCTAATCCACTATGCGTCCTCCTATTACTGAATTAGCAGGCATTGTGGCTGTTTCGTTCGTGTGCGCCGTCGGTTTTGAGCTCCTGGTTGACGGGCGCGAGCTGAACTGACGTCATGTCGTCGCCGATGTCTGGTTGGGGAGCAGCCGACGACGACGTCCGGACTTCATTTTCAGGGCTTAGTGACGTTTCCGAGCTGAGCAGCAGCTGTTGATGATCCGCAGCGATGCGTTGCAGCAGGAGATAAAATGAAATTCTCCTCCCACCTGATCTCTTATGTATTAACTGCTTCAGAAATCATAGTTATTCCATGTGCTAAGGGTACATGCACATCCAACATTTTAGATGACGTTTAATCGTATTCTTTATCATGCTGAAAGTGAGCCAACGTACAGACCTTGTCGCGAAGATAGACGGATTGCGCGTGCGGTCTCTTAGCGTCGCGGCTGCAGAATCGCGGTGGGACCTGCTCTACTCTCTCACTTGGAGCACGCTCTCTCCGCATCCCTCATTCAAGTCCCGCCGCGATGGTGCAGTCGCCCAATCAGTCTATCTTTTTGAGGAGGACTGTAGCAGTACTTAGTAGGTTCCATCGCGATTCTGCAGCCGCGACGTTATGATACTGCACATGGAATCCCCGATTATCGGACACTTACCACCTGCGCGCGTCAGGCCCTAGTAGGACGGTGTACAGAAAAGGCCATCTTTGATCTCAGACAATCAATAAGGGGCTAAAATGAGTTAGGGCACCTTTTGAACCATGTTCAACTATTCTTCCCCAACTTCAAAAAGGCACAACGTCCTGACGCTGCGCGCGCGAGTGGTATGTGTCCGTAGACGGCATCTCGATGAGGGCTGTACCCTTTGAAGTTTGGAATTTGCAACGCATCCGATGCGCAACATTGCTTAACATACTCGCGACAATGTGCTCAACCGGTTGACATACGTGGTACGACGCCTGGGACCGCGTGTACAACCGGTTAGTCACACACGCGTGCTTGAAGGACCGCCCGTGTCTCACGTACCACACCATGCCGAGGGCGTAAGGTCGCGAATGTGTTGAACTGACAGTATGTCCGGCAGATTCCTTATCGATGTGGCAGCGAGAGGGGGAGGTAGGAGAGGTGTATCCTATCGAACAAGCATGCAAGGCCTGCGTGATCCTCGAAACGCAGGGATACGAGGTGAAGATAGACGTCCTCGAACGAGTGTGAGTGCAGACGTACGCTAGGAAACCGCGCAAAAAATGGAATCCCTAGGTAGACGGACCCACCAGGAACCCGTTCCGGTAGCTGCACCGTAACGAGCGCATACAAGTTGCCAACGAGCCCTTACAGTTCTCTCGAAGCCACTTCGCCCCCACCGCTCACCTCTTCACAGCCGGCCCGGCCAGCCGCGCGCTGCCCCTGGCTGTGCGCCGCGAAACCTCTCATTAGGCGGCGCTTATCTCCGCGAGTCCCTATTCGCTCGGTGCACTTGAGATTTTCCGCTTGTTTCAACGATTTTTCCGCTATTTTGCTGCTGAACTGCCGGCGTGTCTCTCGCTTTCGCTTCTGGGCGTGAATTCCTTGAATTTCTCATTTTTTTACCATCAAAGGTACCATGGAGACTTGATACCCTGCAACACTAGAGCATGTAATACCAGTAAGACGTGAGATGTCCAGTCCTGCTCTCCAGAAAATATAGAAATTTTCCGCTGTTCTCCATTGCCCTTCATGGTCTTCCAGTTGTTAACTTCACTTGCTCCATTTCTTGTGGTAGTAATAATTCTATGGTTACTTCTACTTCATTTAATACCAAACCATAGGGGAGACGTGAAAGTGGGGGAATATGCCCTTTCGATAAGCTGTTCACAATTCCGAACAATTTTGGGCTTTTTTTTTCGGATGCGCGCAATAAATTGGGCTCCTTGATATTCTGTGGCGACCATTTATGTTCACCACACGCCCATTTAAGGATGTTTATGGCATGCCATCTTTTATTGCAAGAGAAGCATCACTGACAATTTGAAATTCTTAGTGAGGCATCCAGGAGCCTGCAGGCTCGCTTACAATGCCTTATTATGGGCAGAAACTCCGTTTCACCGGCAATAAACTCAAATTTTTATGATGTCGCTGAATTTTCGTGAGTTTTCTCCATAAATATCTGGTGAAAGGAGGCGTTCCGTTCGATGAGGCACATTCTTTGTTCTTCTGGTGGTTACAGCATTACTTGGTTAGGGACTCAGCTATGGAATTAGTGTATCTATTATGATATCAGATCCCATGTCAGTCCGAGGATTTCCCTGCCAGAAAACTGACGTCATTAGCCAGATAAGGTGCGATAGACATGGAAACACTGGTGCGTAGCTCGGGCAGGCCCCTTCTTGAACGATTTTGAACGACCCCTTCAATGATCTGATCCGTGGAACCGATTTCAGGAACTATTTAGGTACAGGAGAACCTCATGATATTCCGATAACATGACTTCAATGGCTCCAACATCTGTCTCCATAAAGTGGGAAACAGTTTTCTGCGCAGGATCAAGAGTAATTCTTGTTTCTAATATGGGGCTCCCTCGACAGAAGCTAACGAAGTTCGAGGTGTTGAGACGGCTATGGGCGGCAGAAGTGGGCTCGACCGTTTGTTTTCAAAATATTTTACTATGATTTCTCTTTACAAATCCACTTTCACGAAAGTGCCACGTGAGCATTTTCTATCCAGAAGGTAATTTTCTCATAAAAATCCGAAAAATCCGCTGGATTAACGCCATGGTGGACTGTGACAATCAATGAATGCTGTCTGGTTCGAAATTGCCATTTCATAACGTAATCTCGCGACACGATTACATGTATTCATGAGGAAGTTGCTGCGAATCCCACGCGGAAATTAAAGCTGGAGGGTGAAGTTCCGAGTATCCCTAATTCACTTCTATGAGCTTGTTCGTATTTTTGAATTTTGAAACTAGGAGGAAACAGTTGAATGAGTGGGCAGTATTGTCTATTTTGAGTCGCCGATCTCTCACGAGTATGCTATAAGTTACAGTGTACACCCTGCCAGCGTGGGCGTTTTCCATGTGTTGGTCTTTAGGACTGTAACTGAGAACCGGTCTTTATTTGTCGTCATAATCCATCTACATTGAGCAGAGCCTGGAACATGACAACATTGTAGAGAGGATTGCATTCATTTCGGTCAGTGATGACGTCCTTCGACCCTTTGTGAAGAAAGGAAGGTGCCACAGTCTATAGAATCCTGCTCGCAGAGATGGAAAAGTCAGCGATGGGTCAACCCCGGCACAACCCCTCATAATCTTGTTTTCATACCTTTCTTGAAACACATTTGATCTAATGTTTACGGCCGTTATCCCATTCGTTGCGAGGAGATCTTTCTAGGGTTGATGGTCCTAACCAGGAATGAGTGGAAGTGTTGCGAAAGACTGGAAGTCGGACGTCGTGAGGAGCTTGCAATACTTCGTCCATCTTAGCTACCCAGAAACCTAAAAGTTCAATCCTTGTATAACGCCAAAATCAACGCACTTCCAACCTCCGAGGCCGGTATTTCACTCGTCCCTGGTTGGAACTGAGGTCCTCCTGTGGTGTTATTCATGAACATTCCCGAGAAGGCTCTGGGCCTCCTTCCCAATCAGAGAAGAGTTTCTCAAATACTATGTGACCCTTCTTGCTATTCTTGTCATTACTTGTCACCACTGACTGTTCTTATCCTTCTTGGAGTAATTCCAATTTTAGCAGTGCGGGAAGCCAATGCCCTCTCGGAAATGCTCATGAATCTTTACCATTGGGCTGTCCACCCGTTAATGGACCTTCTTTTTCTTACGGTTTTCTCTTATTTCAAGCCCAGGAGCTCATAATTTTCCAAGGAATATATCCAATACTGATTCTGTTTCCATTTAAAAAGAGTTGATTCTCCGGAATACCTCGGATTTCCTGGCCGAGCCAAGCAAAAACGAACTAACACGCAATTGCTACCGAAGCCTACTATTAACCTACTCCGTACTCGCTTAAGCAGTTATGATATGGCTGCTCCGGACACCTTGCGTGAAGCACAGGGATCTGAGCACTGCCATGTCTTCATGTCTTCAAAGGCAGCGTTATACATACAGTAGCCGAGAAGAATCCACGAACTCCTAGTACGATTGTTCGCTCATTGATAATGTTTGCCGGACAAAAAGTTTGTTTTTGACCGTCGTGCACTGTCTCTGTTTTCCAGCACACTCTAGGATACAAAGCGAGGATTTTGTTGCTACAAGTTCGTCAAAACGCTGGAACGTTACTTTTTCGATCTCTGATGTGGGATTCGCTGTTGGCCTAGATGTAAAATAACTTTTCTAACAAGTGTTGAACAGAATTTTGAAGCAGCACAAAAGTAATTTCTCTCAGTAAAGAGCATGGAAATCCTGAAGTTGTTTCTTGTAGAACCGCTAATATCAGCCACTGTACTGTTCACCGAGACAGCTCGATATTTCTGAATATATTTCGTTTCAATGGAGCTTTGCTTTATTTTTGTACTTCTCTATTAGTGTGTTGAGCACCGCAAGAGCACATAATAAACAAATATAATAACTGAAACAACAGTACAAGCACAAAAAATGGAGATTTTTCTAAACTGTGGTCCAAGAAACGAGGGCGATGCTTGTATTAGGTCGTCAAGTATGAAATGTCTGATTTTTTAAGTGGTCAGTTTGACAGTTGGTATCTTCGGGGTTTCCTCAGATCCACTCTCATCTTTCTTTCCATTATGAAGGTACATTCTCCCTCTCTCAGAATCACCTATTTTATTTTTGATCAACTTCAAAATTTTTGTCTGAGAGGAACTTTTTTGAAACTACTCAAAGACAAAAAATCGTATCGTTTCGGAATATGGGTCCCATCGCGGAGCCTGCAAAGCGCGGACAACTCGAAATACCCAAGAAATGTTTGGAGAGGGACTGGCTAATAAGGGAACGGGACATCCATGCTTTGAGAAATTTCTACCCGGTGATACAAACCTGCAAAGTGAGCGTAGTGATGAACCTGGATTACGATGAGCTGGAAGCTGTGGCTTAAGCGGATAGGAGTCAAACTAAGCCTGTGTATGCAGCAAGGTTTGGCGTTCGTAACCCTATATTATTCAGGTGTTCGAGGCAATACGACATGGTAAAGTGGCTCGATGAACGAATTTTTCACAGTTTGGCCCCCAAAAATTGGTGCCATTTTTTGGGCATTTTTTGGAAAACTGCGCTGCGCAAACCAGGGGAGCAAGGAGGGGAATCCACCTGCCATTCATTGTCCTGGCCAAACCTTGCTCTACTTGACCACAACTTCTCCCGAGTATTATTCCACTTCTTGGTAGAGAAAATATTCCACTTTCAACATGATGTTGGAAATGCCCTTCGCCAACATATCGACACTTACTTCCCAGATTTCTAACCCGTTGGCGCAACCATGCTATCACTAAAATGGGAAGGCTGTGCCGGTAGCATAGGGATATATTTGGATTGCTCGTACCTCATCTTGTTGGAGAAACATAACTCGAAACCGTCTCGTTCAAAATCAGACATTTCATACTTGACGACCTAATATTAATTTATGAATTCGCAAAAAAGCTGTGGTCATCTGGATGTCTACCTATGTTCTAGCTATTTTTCATCCTAGGTTGTTTATGGGTCATAATATGCTGCGATGGAGTTCGTACATTATCTCAGCGCTTTGTGCGGAGATGATTTTGAAAGTCACCGCTTTACTGAGTTGCGTAAACTTATAGCACTGAAATCGTTTTTTTTTTCAATTTTTTCAACGAATTACGAACTGTCTGGGCATACAGTGTAGGCCAAAAAGAAATCACCTTTTGAGTTCTTATACATAACTTCTATCCAGGTGAAGCTCAACATTTCTCTTGATAGACAACATAGCTACTCACTAGGTATTAATAGAGTTGCCCTTATCATCATCACGCTCACTAATTTTTATTAGAAAATTTTCTTACTTAAAATGTCAAAATCCTTGAATTCGGTCTATTCAAACTCAAGTACTGTGTGGCCTCCAGGAGTGGAATTTTTCACATAAGCAAATGTATCCTTGACATATACCGAACTTGATTGCGATAGATCCTCTTTCTTCAGTGCTGCCCCTTCAAACTTCTGAAGCGGTATCCATTAAATTTAGCCGCTGGAAGAAAAGCGCAGTGAGTTCATTCCTATTGTTTTTATCCAGTTTGCTATCGAATATATGCATAATTCATCCACCCACGTATTCATTTCTTGGCGCAAGAGCGGTGTCTTGAAGAGGGACAACACGAAGTGGAGATGGAGTAGATCGTGAATCCTTAGATAGAGATCGACCGGATGAAGATAACTTGCTGTGAAACTACATAGTGGATTTGCATATCCGCAAGCATGTTTTTATTGGATAGCAGATTCCCTAGAACACCCTTATATAACCGCTGGAGCGCGTTTATCCGAATGGTTAAAGTATATTGGATACGGGCCCTGGTCCACTAGGGTGAATGTTCCATTTGTAGTTACCAGAACAGAACCGTACGGACACAAAATTCCTCCCAATATTCGAAGTCATTCGATTATTCGAGAGAGAGCCGAATCGATTTTCAAATAAATTCGAAAATTGACTTTTTTTGAATATTCGAATTTCGGATAAATTCGAAGTAGACCCATTTCGAATATTCGAATTTCGAATAAATTCGAAAGTAGACCCATTTCGAATATTCGAATTTCGGATAAATTCGAAAATGGACTTTTTTCGATTAGTCGAATTTCGAATAAATTCGAAAATGGGCTTTCTTCGAATAGTCGACTTTCGAATTATTCGAATTCGAATGTTTATTCGAATTTTTTATTCGAATACGTTAATCGGTCCAAAGTACATATAGTGGTCAATATCGCATTCCCACGAGAACAGCAGTGCTAGCCCGCAAAAACATGACCAATACAAGAAGGAATTTCTCGTATATGTTTTGTACAGTGCTTGCGGAATTTAGCATTGAAAGCCGTTAATAAAAAAGATACGACTATGACCATAGAAATTCATTCAGACAACTTTTCAGAAGGACCAGAAGAGCCGATCGAGTCATAAATGATAAATGCAGGTTTTGCTATACAGGGTGGCGAATAAATACGTGAGCGTGACATTTGACTCCGTTTTATTTATTGTATGAAGTAATCGTGCATACTTTTTCATTCTCAAATATTTATTTGTTCCTTATTATTGAATTTTGGGAGGAAAATCTGTTCTCCAAGCTATGACGAAGGTTTGCCCATGTCGTGACGTGATTGCGCGGATGGCAGAAATTGGGACGAAGAACTCAACAATTCCTCGGAAGCTCGGAGTTTCTCCAGAAACTGTCCAGAAGGTTTCAGAGCAATGAAAAGAGGAAGCAGACGTTTATCCCAAACCCAGAAGTGGACTGTCAACACCCGAAAGATGCGTGGGGTTATTAAGAAAAGGATTGATCAAAAAGATGATCTGAGCTTGAACCAGATGGCCAAACAACTCAACATTTCTCGGAAATCTGTCCAAATGACAGTGAAAAATGGGCTTGGACTTCGAAGTTACCGTCTACTTAGCGGACAAATTCTTGCCGACCAAGCGTTGTAGAAGAAGAGGTAATGACTGCTGCTGATGGAAATGGCCGCCGTCGCGTCGCTGATGATATGAACGGCCGTCGAATGAATGAAAGAATGAACATTTCGAGCGACTACGCGAAAACAAGCGCTCACTTACTCCCTCAACGCAGCGCAGGGCCAGTCTTCTGGGATATTTCTTCTTCATTGAAATTAAATCATATTAGCATTGAATCTGGATTCTGTTTTTCTCGACGCTCTGGACCATGACAAAATCCCAGACACGGAAATTCTGTTGATGGTGACTCGAACCGTATTCCACTTTATTACCGCTCAAATAATGTCTGGAGAGAAACCATCGATGCAAAGATCACAATTTCCGAATTCCACTTTTCTCTCTGCTACTTTTCTCAGCTTTTTGTTGCGTTTCACTTGGAGTTAGCTCCCTTCCAATATCCGGCACCCGATACCCCGGTTGGTGTTAATTCTGGCGCTATACAGCCCTTACCCGACTCCTTTTTCCGCCCTTGAGCTGACTAGAGAAATGCATAAGCTCGGCAGCCATCTAGGGCGAGATATAAATGGTTAGAATGCCCGTCCAACATGGTCTTACAAGCTACATATACATGCTTGTAATCTGCCAAATGATCTACAGAAGTTCAGAATTCCGAAGTAGACGACGTCGGACAGGCTCTCTATCCATAGTGGTTTCGGCTCGGATTTTAAGTTCGTGCACTTCCCTCGGGAGATGACGGTGATGATGATTTTGTATGCATGTTCGAAATGAATTTCTAATGAGACCCTAGGACTCCTAGAAAAAGGAAGCAATGAATGCTATTAGAACTTTATAACTCCTCGTTATGCTTCAGGAGACGTCATTTTCCTATAAACGATGAAGTTATGAGTTCACTTTACTCGACTCGCAATACCAAAACATCATCTATCATTCACTGAAGAATCGTGGCTGCTGGAGTGGAACTCAGACGAATTTCTCGGAATCGCCGAGAAATAAGTCACGAGTCTGGGAATTCGGTGTATTAATGATGGCGCTTCATGCCTCAATGTTTTGTTTCGTCTGAACATATTCTCTTTTTTTCTTCCTTTTATGGGAGTTTCGCAGGTCATGGTAACAGGTGTTAGGAATAATTTAACGCCTGTTCATACTCGGGTTGCGTGTACAAGTAGGAGCTATGTACCCCGATTCATTCATTCATTCATTCATTCATTCATTCATTCATTCATTCATCGAACCACTCATTCATGACTGTTGACAGTGATTACCATGGAAATGTAATATCAACTGGTCTTGCGATAATCTGAGCCGGGATGCGTTATTAAGGCTTTGCAAGGGTAAATGTGACGATGCATGTGCTAACGATGGGTAATTTTGCGAGGTAACATTTTTACCCTGGGTAATCTCAACGATGCATGCGGGCACTAAGGGGGACGGTCAGTTTTGCTAACTCGTGCTGTTTTACCTTAGAAATTGTGATAAAATTGAACTAATCAGGTGCAGCGTGCCGTAAATTTGCTGGCTGGTGCGGCTCCATGATTTTTAGGGAGATCTCTCTTGAATTTTAGTTCTTTTTAGCACCTCACTTACAAAAAGGTGCATCCAAGTCGTCGTCAGTAGACATGACTTCGTTTTACCCATGACAACACCTTAGAATACTTCTTTCACTCGGCGGCGTTTGTCCGACAAAAGTGCAAAGTCACGGGTGGTGCTCGATGACGGTATTTGTCACCTTCGTTTTTCGCCTAAGTGTTCGTCGCCAAGCAACATTTACAAGCAACAATAACACTTTGATCTTTAAAAAATGACTAAAACTGTTTTCTAGGATTCCCTTGACATTCGTTTTGTTGTTGCACCTTGGAACACAATATGTATCAGTATCAAAGTAATAAAGAAAGGACATAACAATTATGAAAATTGTTTTTCCCACACTGACGTTCATATGCACGCAGCTTTGTAGCTGCTCAACAACGATTTAGGATCTGCGAGTTGCACTTCTTTCATGTCGCGTCTTCAGAAAATCCTCCAGGGATCACGCAAGCTTTCGAAGCAATCCAGTAGATGTCATTTGTTAATTGTTAAGCGACCTAGAACTACGGAAATATGAACCTCGAGGTAATCGAATATTCGCACAACGACTAAAAATATTTACTCCAACGGATGAAAACCATCAGAGTGTGGCATTCAAATCAAGAGTGACAACCGAGAGGGTTTGGCTAGCCGGGGTCGTGCGATTCCTGGAACTGTGCTGGATGCATTAGCTCTATGAAGAAAAATGCAGCGCCTATGTATGCATGCTCCATCGACTTGGATATATTTATTAGGTTGTCGCGTTCTGGAACCTTCTATCCAAAGCATTTATGTAGACTGGTCAATAGCCTACCCGTACCCAATTTGTCCTACCACTCTGTTGCGATTATGATAGAAAAATCTTCGTTGACTACAGACATGTTCTGCTGTTTTTCCTTTACGAGCTCAGGAAACCAGCAACGCAAGCGATGCTCCAACAAACATATGTCATATGATAGATCTCTACTATTCCTCTTAGCATGCAGTGGAGATTTGGATTCACAAGTTCAAAGTCGACGGCTAGGAATTGAGACAAACCATGATCTGGAAGGTAGGGTAAAGCGGAGGGCGGACGCCTCCTGGAGCTGATTGGAGAGAATCCGTGGCGTGATACCCGCCAGCTGATAGAGGGACCCTGGGGCTATCAGGGTACAATAGCTTTCTATCATCATTTCTTCGGAGAGACAAGTGAATATGGCGCACGTATTCATTATGATCTGAGCCGCTATCAGCTTCAAGTGTGTAGGAAGCACGCCACAATTTTTAGCTTTTGACGTGCTCTCGTTTGGTTCCGCAACTTAGTTACTAGTATCGAAAAGTGGCCTCTTTACGTAATTCACATCAGGAAATGTGGGTGGATCAGACACCAGTAACCTTGGATCCCACCGCCAAAACGAAAACTACCTCCCCAGGAGACATGCTCAATGTTTAGTGGAATTGCGAAAAAACCACCCGTTTCGAGGCTGCTTCCAACAAGCCGTACAGTTACCACAAGGGTTCTTGTCTATAATAGTGGCAAACAAATAGCGTAATTGTTTTGTTGTATTAGAGAAGAAAAATTAATTTGAAAAAGAAGACTGACTATAGCGGGAAACTTTCGCGACAACCTAATACATGCGTACCTATGCTCCTAGTTTTCCAAAAAAAAAAACATTCCCCACACTCCCCATAATGCGCTGATCACAAGCTTGGAAACCGATCGCAAGTTAGGTATTTGTGCGATACGTCAATTACGATTACGAACATCGCCTGGAAAAGACGTCATTTTCGCAGTAATAGAATCAAGACCTCTGAATTACGGTGTCACGGTACAAGACAGAAACAATATTTCTGTTTGATATAACCACTGATGTGACCACAGTTTCATGAGGTATTGTGTTGTTCATCATGTATCGTAGCTCACTGTAGCACTGCATGAGCGACATTTCATTTTTAAAAAATGCATGTGCTTGGTTTTACTCAGTCGCCCACTAGACAAGCTTTGCACCATGAAAAACATGCACATTTGTCTTTTTACAAATCTATCAATATATCGATCACTTGAGGGGGTGGGGGGGAGGGACAGTATACCGGGATGTTACCTCGACAATCATTGAATCATTTGAGAGATCTCCTCTATACAAATCGGTTGCTTGCAAAATCGTTTTGATTGGGGCACTATTACAGAAGTTATAGCAAAGCGACTGTGAACGACCTGACAACTTCCCACCGTCGCCTACATACTTTATCGCCTGGAAGATTCTTCTAAATCAATGGTGCCTCAGCTCAACGTGGTTGCAAGACTTGTATGGTTTCCATAGCCTACTTGATTGAGGTTACTTTTTGATACTCGTTACTACGCACCCATCAGAGCGCATTAATCCTTACGGTTAACATGTATCAAATTCTGGATCCGAACATTTTTCTTCACATGGATAATGATCGCGATCGAGCGGAGGCAGCTTCAAAGAAGCCGTATCCGTTACACCGCTGTCCTGTTGTTTTGCTTCACTAGCACGTAATTCTATCCGTGGAATTGAGCCAGATCCGCAACATGTCTGACTTAAAGAGATTCCGAGCCTCCTCTGATCGCGCTGCTCCTTTCTACCACAAAAACGCTCCAAAAGAAGTGTCGCTCCGTCGAATTAGCTGCTCGCCATAATAGGCCTCACTGCGTTGATGAGTAAGGTCAGTGTTGGCCTGAAACGCTTATTAGCTGCAGATGACGTTTTGCGGAGACGTGCGCGTCCACGGGAAAAGTGCTGTGGCGGAAAAAATGAGGGCAAGCGATCGCGCCGGCTCGACCAGGCTGTGGTCGAAGTGGAACACTGGCAAAACAACACAACACAATTAATTTCTAGCAAGTGCTCCGGTCCATGGGGCGTGGTGCACTCGGGTAAATTGGTTTTGCGATCCTCCGGCGCCAAACTCGGAGTGGTTTTTGCCAGCTGCCCTTCGAAGCTGAGCTAATCCTTCTCTTCTCTACCTGTCTGTGGCTCGAACTGTCTGCTGGCGTGGCGGTTAGCGCATCAACAACTCGCAGCTCTCTGGAGGATGCTAACAAGACATCAAGGACTGAAAACCCGTTGTTTTCGAGCTCATTAACTAGGCATTCACGATGTTCGAAACAGATTCGACCGAAGTGACTGTGGGCGTGTCGACGTGAGAGCATTTGTGCTTCCACGTCTGAGCAAGCAGTTCATTCGGTCTTTGCTGCTTCTCTCCAAGAGCATCATGCTTTTCAATTCCAGAAATTACAGAATTTTTTTATGGCTTTACAGCTCGCAGTTTCTTTGATCATCAAAAGGTTCTTTATTTGCGATACCTTATCTATTTTATTTTGAATTGTTTAAATTTCTTGTCTACTGCTGTGCCTTACCGATTTTCACTTACTTTTCTTATATTCCCTTATTCATTCATTGATTCTTTCTGTAACAAGCCCAACCTGCTTCCATTCAACCGCCATCTGCGTACTATACAGGGTGACAACAAAGTCTTTGGCCAAAAGTTTCACAGAAATTTTTCCTGGCAACTTCGGCAAACAGTCAGCGGCAATGCTGTTGGTTGCATTGCATATGTTGCTGCCAACATAACTTTAGTATTAGACACAGTGCCATAGCCTTGGAGTAAAATGGCAGCATCAGAACGTAAACGAGTGCGAATGTTCGGTTGCTTATTCCCACAAAACTTGGTAAAAACTTCGATTTCTCCCATCTTCTGCTCACTTTTCGCAGAAAAAAATATTAAAGAGCTTCAGAATTATCCAAAATTGAGCATCTGCTACGTCTTCCGAGCTATATTATTGCTAAGATAATTTTTGAAGGGAATTATCCAAAATGACAACATTTCACTGCATTAGTTGATGTAACTCTCTCCTGCCGACATGAAAAATGTTGCAAATAATGTCCAAAGTGTCCTCTACATTCCACCAAAACAGTTTTCCGCGGCAAAGATGTCGGCAGCTGGGCTGTATTTAGTCCTGAAAGTGGTGAGCGTGTCATCAGTGTGGCCGCCGGATGGGGTCTGCCATGATTTCTTGCCAGAAAATTTTGGTAGAGAACACATTGAAAAACAATAATTTTTCAAAAATGACCTTAAGAGAAGGCAGTTTTATTGCTACCATTATTTCCTACTGTTGTCCTTCTTTGGAGCAAAAAGCACCAAGTTTTCATCTGTTGCAGTTTTCACGAAAACACAGAGGTGATGTCAATGCTCAAAGTATCAATGGAGGAATCCGCAATTGAGTTTTTTTTGCTAACTCCTAGCCGCACACCATATGAATGCATGGAAAGGGCCTTTCAAAGCAACTTTGTAACTGCTTTTAAAGAAAAATTGATGAGATTCTGGTTGTGAGGTCACTTCCGCGACTATGACACATTCACGGAATACCCCTCATATTCCCTAATACCAACACATCTGGAGGTAACTGTATAGTTGCTTTATAGCGCAGTCCTTTACCTTGCTTCTGGTAAATTATGGGACCTATCGCTGAAATCCTGTGAGAGTTGTAGGGTTGAGTTGACCCCGAGGAGGTGCGGGCTCAAAGATATGCGACTCGTGAGGGTTTAGAGGTTTATATCGGAAAGGCTGGAGGTTCGAAAATCTTAATAGTGGCTTTTGAAGCTCATGAATTGGACAAACTCATACTAAATTTTGGTTCCCTTGTCTTATCTACAGGCATTTTTATGGCTTGCAAAGTATGGCCAAAGACTTTGTTGTCACCCTGTACATAGGACCAAATAAAAACCGAATAATCCAATTGATTCAGTCATAATTTCAGAACCTAACCCAAAAAAAAACTCACATTTCTAAAAAAATAGGTCTGAACCACTTCTTTTTATTCCTAAATGGTTGTACATACAGTGGACGTCAATGACTGTGACCCGTCTGCGACCTCGAAAAGCACGCGGCGCGACCGCGCCGCTCGAGCAGGAATCCTCTCCGGGACATCAAATTATGGGGTTTTCTTGATAGTCAGTTAGTTGTTTTTTATTAGTTACCATCAAATGTGATGAACAACTATCAAGAAAACCCAGATTCAACACTACTGCGACTTATGTTTCTTATCAGCTTGCGATGAGAACTTCTGTGTTAGTATTTTATTTCAGATCCAGTAAGCTTTCGGCGCTTAGCGCCTTCCTCAGACCTTAATATTTACAATACAATATGTAATGCAATACATGTTAAGCCAACAACTGCTAACACGTGTGACCAACCGAGTATGAGGAGAGAAGAGAAGAAGTGAGTGTACAGCGAAGTTGTGCAGTATCAGATCTTATACAAAGACACTGGACAGATATTCAGAACACTACTCCTACTACTCCTACAACTGCCTCTGAGCTGTTCAAGCGGTCGTGTCAGGCGATCAATTTTAGTGCCTCCACAAGCTCTTCCCTACTGTTAATCTCTGGCTGATACCGTTTAATTTCTCGAGCTTCCATGATCTTCCTATCAACGGGGTTATCGAGATGACGGTGCAACACAGTAACCCCGAATTCTGGTGGGGAATCTCGAGTGTGTACTGTGGTGCGGTGCCTGGAGAAGCTGTTTTTAGGGTAGGCTTGCGGGCGGTTGAATGCCCGACGATGTTCATCAAGTCGCTTTCTCAGTGGTCGTCCACTCTCTCCAACATATCGCTGACCACATCCATTACATTTTATCAGATAAACAGTACCACGCAAGTGGCAGATCTTCTTATCGGTACAGTATCTGCATTCCTCTTCGTCGCATCTGTTTTCATATACCCGTGACGATGTTAGTATCTCTTTGAGGGTGGGTGGTGGCTTAAATACCAGGCGCGCAGGGAGCTGTGACTTCTTCACAATGGCGTTGACTTGCTGTGCCAGACGTTCGTTGAGGTACGGCAACACCAATGTGATTCCATCTGAAGCCGAATATGGTCTCCATGTCGCCATGTTCCCACTGATGTATCCATTCTCGAAGAGAATACGTTTTATTGTACCAACAGTTTCTGAATTTCTTGCTGCAATCCGTTCGCTGGTTCCGATCAGGTTTCTCACTACATGTGCTTTCATATAAGTGGGATGAGCGCTACGGGAATGTAGTATGATGTTTTTTGATGAACCCTTCTTATACCAGCGAATTTCTGTGGTATCATCGCAAATTCGAACTTTGACATTCAGAAATGGAAGAAATCCATCTCTATCCGGCTCCTCGACAGTGAACGTGATATTCTCGTCCTTTGCGTTCAAATTTGCGAGTGTTGCAGCTAGTTCAGAGGATGATGATCCAATTGCAAAGACATCGTCGATGTATCGCTTGTACAGTATTATTCCGTTTGTTAGCGACGCCTTCTCGATGTGGTCGAGATAGACAATGGCAAGCAGAGGGGCTATGCGTATCCCCATTGCTAGGCCTCGTCGCTTGTGAAGAAGTCACAGCTCCCTGCGCGCCTGGTATTTAAGCCACCACCCACCCTCAAAGAGATACCAACATCGTCACGGGTATATGAAAACAGATGCGACGAAGAGGAATGCAGATACTGTACCGATAAGAAGATCTGTCACTTGCGTGGTACTGTTTATCTGATAAAATGTAATGGATGTGGTCAGCGATATGTTGGGGAGAGTGGACGACCACTGAGAAAGCGACTTGATGAACATCGTCGGGCATTCAACCGCCCGCAAGCCTACCCTAAAAACAGCTTCTCCAGGCACCGCACCACAGTACACACTCGAGATTCCCCACCAGAATTCGAGGTTACTGTGTTGCACCGTCATCTCGATAACCCCGTTGATAGGAAGATCATGGAAGCTCGAGAAATTAAACGGTATCAGCCAGAGATTAACAGTAGGGAAGAGCTTGTGGAGGCACTAAAATTGATCGCCTGACACGACCGCTTGAACAGCTCAGAGGCAGTTGTAGGAGTAGTAGGAGTAGTGTTCTGAATATTTGTCCAGTGTCTTTTTATAAGATCTGATACTGCACAACTTCGCTGTACACTCACTTCTTCTCTTCTCTCCTCATACTCGGTTGGTCACACGTGTTAGCAGTTGTTGGCTTAACATGTATTGCATTACATATTGTATTGTAAATATTAAGGTCTGAGGAAGGCGCTAAGCGCCGAAAGCTTACTGGATCTGAAATAAAATACTAACACAGAAGTTCTCATCGCAAGCTGATAAGAAACATACGATCAAATGAGACTTCGCGACGGCACAATCTTGCAACTACTGCGACTATTCTATCGTGTGCAGCGCGGTCGCGCCGCGTGCTTTTCAAGGCCGCAGACGGGTCACCGCCATCGACGCCCACTGTACATATCGCCATAGGACCAAATAACTATACACTCGTAGTAAAAAGCGATGCACCCGTCGTTTCCGTAAATCCGAAATTTCAAGTTGTTCAAAATCGAATTTGCGAATGTGAATATATCCAATGCTTTATTCGGTCCTCCCTCCTTCGCTTTCTTTTTTCACCTATCATACTCTTGCCATGTGAACGTAGTATTTGATGGACCCGTATGTTTGCAATAAACAAATGGATAAATAAGGAAAATATGCTACAAAGCCCAACTTTCTTCCACTCCCATCTCCACCGAAAGCAAGAAAATGAAGCACACCAGCAGTTGCCCTACCTATATCTCCACCTCGTCATAAATACTGCTTAAGCAACCCACTCACCTGATTTCTCCACGTCGTCTCGTAATTCAATCAAATACCTCAGAAAAACGCTTTATAACTCATCCATGATGTAATATTCACTGCTTTAAGCGGGATTAGCTATCTGAATCACTTCGTTGTCTGACGCAGAGAAATGCAGGGAAAAAATAGCCGTAAAATGACGTTGGCAAAGCTGCAGCTATTCCCATTGACGACATGCTCGACTACTGTGCCCTTTCGAGAGGTAGACTATGTAGTAGTTGCTTCAGTCGAGGCGGTGTTCACGTTCGTACTTCTCCTGAAAGGTGGATTTATTTCGCTTACAGGTATTCATTAGGAATGATCTCCTGTCCGGTTCCTGCCTTTCTCCCGCACCCTTGTCCGGTGTCCAGAATTCGGGACACGCTCACGGTCTAGTGTCCCAAAGCTGGCTAAATCTGTTGTCTTTCTAATTTTTCCTGCATTTACTAGATCACGCATCATGATAGTGCCTTTCATTTGGGAAAAGGAGAAGTGAACTCTGTGTTAGTTTGCATACCTAGTACCACAAATAAAAATTGCATAATTTGAACCCTTATATCAACACTTCTACAAATATTCAAAAAATATTCTACAAATAAGATCCAATCTACAAATATTCGAATATTGCTTTCGCCCAGTGATGGGATCCATGATTTTTACTGGGAAAATTCTAAGCTATGTGCTCTCTTTGGACTGGAATTAGTTTCCCTGAAAATGGGGAATATTTCGGCTTTTATAGTGCCACTTGTTTCTTACCCAGGCGAGTCATTCGAACGAGAAATACCCATTTCTTTCAAGGAAATTTGTTTACTTTGGAACGGCGAGTACATCATCACCTTTCCCATAATGTTCATAGATACCGCTACGAGGCTGTTTTTACTTTTTTTTTTGTGATACGACTTATGTTTATACAGATGGATAACTGAATTTAAATACAACTAATGCAATGCTCGCTACTAGATTTCCAACTTTTGTTCCATTTTTTCCCTAATGCAAGACCGGATTGAAACACACCTCTTTCACTTATTTCCGAGAAGCATGATCCAACTGAGAAAAATTGAGGAAAAAGTGCGTATTCTGTATGAGTTTACCAAGACATGAAAGCTTCGTGGATTCTGGCGTTTAACTCATCATTGAATTCTCCTGTGGTAACCATGTTCACCCCCAAAGGTTACTCTCTTTCGGACACTCATCAAGATGTTCACTTAAAGTGCGCGAGGCAAAGTTGTTGCAAGGAAAGTTTACATGTCCTGAACTTGCGCAAATGAACCAGAAGTTCTCTTTCTGCTGTGTCTTATTTCCTGAGTTTCGGAGGCGCAAGAAGTTAATATCCTTCTGGGGAGGTAAGGTCAATTTCCTTGTCGAGAGTTCAGTAGAAATTTACCTAATTTTTTCTCTTGAAATGCTGTAGCAATACGCAGGCAGTGGCTTTTTCTTATCTACTGATCTTCTACAGCTCCCACCATGAGTATCCTTGCTGTTTCGTTCTGGGGCCGCACGCATCATTGCATTTACCCAGGGTACACACGTTAATAGCCATAATAACCATAGTTGGCACGGGCGTCAACACATTACCCTCAGTAATCTCAATGATGTATTTAGGCCTTGGGCTTTTACCTGACCCAGTTCTCTTAATGGCGGAAGGGAGTTCATTCTGATGGGGCTAAGCTCCTTCCAAAACCCAAAAAATCCATGTATACCTCTTTACCGTTCGCCATTGAAGGTGGCACTAAATCAGCAGTTTCATGTGGCTATAAAAATTAAATACGTGTTCTTATATCTAGAGACGTTGGGTGGGTGCTACGTAACGCGGTTTTTTTTTTCTTTTCCCGTGGGCGAATACAAAAAAGGCAGATGAAACCTGGAGAACTGACAGGTGAATTCGCAGGAACCCAGTAGAACGTGTCTCGATGCTAGCAGGATTTTCGATCTGCAAAATCCACAATTTCCTCTATCCCCTGACCACTTTTAGTGGGAGAGTGGCTGCACAGGACTTGGTTCATCCCCTCCTACACTTGGAATCGATCCAGACGAGCACTGTGAATAGCCTCATGGAAAAAAAGCAAATTTTCAGCCTTTTTTTCTTTTTTCTTCCTCTTAGCCGTATTTTGTTTTTCAGTGCTGTCGCGAAATGACTTTAAGCAATTACTATGCTAATCTCGCTTTTAATCAGATTATTTGCTACGACGCAGCAGCTCGTTGGCACGTTGCCAGGGGCTAGCTAGTCAGATAGGGCAGCTTAGTTCTTTACGGTTACGCGAGAGCTTACCGACGGATCTGCCATGATAATTACAGGGTGTGTAGTAAATATCTGTGCAACGGAACGATTCTCTGAAAGAAGTAAAACAGCGAAAATCCTAGAGTGAGGTTGAGGAGGCTGGATAGCAAGCGCTCATTCCATGATTTCATTTTCTCTGGATTTCTTCCTAACTTCTTTCTAAGAAAAGCAACAACCACGCTGTATATCTTCTATTTCCCCGGTAATTAGTGAGTATGCCGTCACAACTGCATCACTGTAAATAGCAGTTATCGTCAACCGCATCTTCAGCTCTGCAGATGCACCAGCAGTCTGCAGTTGTTGCTGAATCGATGCAGCACCTTGTCCTGATACTGTCACTATGAAATCCATGTGTCCATCCGAAACCCGGTGTTAAATGTTTCCACCTGGGCTAGCAAGTTGAATTTGAACTTCCCATGTTTTTCTCTTCCATCAGTATACCCAGGTAACTTTGCGTGTTAAGACGTCGAGGTATTCCTAGTATTTCTGAGTTGCTTTTTCCTCGCCATGTCGTCACGCAGATATGCGATTCATGAACGACTAAATGCCGGATTTATGAGATTTACGATAGCTTATTTATAATGCAGAGACTCATAACTTACTTGACACAGGCAATAACATCGAGCGACCTGAGTGGGATTTACCATGTGACTTCCGGCGCTATCCTCAGGCCATCCGGTAGATTCTCTTGAGTCCCTCTGTTTCTCAAACTTAAGGTGCTAACAATTAATTTATACCTATTGCCATTGAGATTACACTTTTAGATAATTTTGAAGATGTTGTTTTTAAAAAAAGGATTAAGCTTTCCAGTTAACATTGAAATTTTTGGTTGTAGTACAAAAGAATTTAACCTGAAGTTCACGGCCAAAGATTTGGTCAACCGGGTTAGCTGGTCGAACCAAATCACCTAGGTTCAACAAGGTTGCTTTGGTGATTTTCCCAGAGATATCACAAGTTCAAGAATCCACACCGCGTTAAGCTACAGCTGCATGACCACAACCTGTACCTGCGGGGAGCATAGTTGTGGAGAACGCCAGACCTGGATACGTCATTGAGGTTACCCAGGGTAAACATGTCGGCGCCGTAACGATGAGTAAATTTAGTGCTGTTAACGCGTTCTTTTACCCAAGGTAATTTCAATGATGCAAGCGGCCTCTGTAGAAGCGGTCTCTGCCTCGCGCAGTGCAATCTCTGAACAACCGTGTCTGCCGGCATGGTGGTTCTTGTTTTGAAGGCTTGATTTTCAATGGTTCAAAAAGACGAATTCGCCAATTGACCATCCAATGTGTTCGTTTGCCGAGTAACATATCGTTAGAAATTCTTGTGAGTTTTGTAGGATTGGTCTGCATAGCGCAACGTAGTGGCAACTCTCCAGAAACATCATAAATTTCTTGAACAAATCGCGAAAAAAAAAAGACTGAAAAAACGAAGGAGCTCTTCCTATGATCATTGCTGTGAGACCCTTTATCCCTTATGAGGACTTTGTTCATATTGTGCTCTCATCCGTATGTCTTGAAAAGAAACAAGCGGAGATTTGTTCTAGTTTCCGATCGCCGTTTTATTTCGTAGCGAAAGGAAAGGAGATTCCAGCGTCTCGTCAACTCCTATGCATATATTACAAGGAACCAGCAAAGTAAAAAATTTACATGTATTTGGATTCATAAGGAGCTGAATTCTCCACCTTAGAGTTGCTGTAGAAAATAAAGCGATTTTGGTTTTTAGCCTGTCACCCACTTAATATTTTGCAGATGATTTTTTATTTTGCGATGGGAACATATTCTTGGCATTATTAAACTGCTATGGCTACGCAAGAGTAAAGAAAGAAATAACTGAAATGGTCGCACCGTTCATGTTGTGGTTAATTCGCATCGCAATCTAATCCAGGAATGTCACGATCCATCTCCCAGGGAAGAGGCGTGGTTTTATTTGTTTATTCATTTCGTGATTGTTATGCTACGAAAAGCCTTCTCTGATGCAATGATACCAAAATAGCCAGGAAAGATAGATGAAGAAATGGGATATTCGCAACATGCTATATTCACCCTTTATTCACTAACTTTTGATACCTTTCATTTTTGTTTCCTTTTCACCTTTTTCTTTTTGTAATTCTTTATTGAACAATCATCTTATCCAATTATAAAATGAGCATCCGAAAGAACGTGGCCAGAGAGTGGGTTGGTTACCTATGTCCTTGGCTTTCTCGTCTAGCTGTTCTGGAGGCATATCTTGTGAAAAAAATCATTAGTCGATTATCGATTGCTCAGGGCTAAGGGGCTATGCCGTCCTGTTAGGTTGACATTTCGAGACTTTATCAACAAATTCTATCACCACGTATTCTATTTTCAAACAATTCTATTTTCATTCACAAGACAGAGTCGGCGAGAAGTTGCCTAATTGGCTAAGGAACTTAATCTATGTAATTCCTCTCGAGTCTAGACAGGTGCAAACTACTGAAATAGCTGCTGGATGTTGATCAGAGTTGTGCGGAGTTTTTCATTTTACGTCCATTTTCGGGCTTCCTTTTCCCGTTTTCCTTTTTAGTGGACTCAAAATCTAGTTTTCTGCACAATTCCGTGTCGATTCCGTATGCCTCGTACAAGTCAGCGATCAATATGAGGCCCACTCGTGATGGATAAGTAATTTTTTGTTAATCCTGGACATCGACCTGCACACGCTTTCAGACCAAGAGGTCTTTTGGAGTGGCGGGAATCGTGACATCACCCAGGGTAAACGGTCTTGTTAACTATGAGTAAAAATAAGTGGTGTTTACACATTTACCCTGGATGATCACAATGATGCATGCGGACCCAGGAAAGGTTCAAGCTTCCCTATGATCTGGAATGAATGAGTTCTTCAAGGGAAATGTGCTATCGATTTGTATCTTTGCCATCATCAGCACTCAGACTCGCTGGAAAAGCTAATCGTGTTCTTCTACTTTTTTTAAACCCATACTCTCATTCTTATACGCCTCTCAAGAATGTCCTAGCCAATGTGTCGCCAGCCAAGATCAATGAATAAGCATAAACATCACTGGTTACAGTTGGTTGACACGAAACTTTAGAGAAAACTATAGTTATTTTGCCTGAGGGAACTCATCGTGAATCCGGATGCATCACTGGAGCGGTTGGTAATCTCATAGCCATGCTGACGATTACCCATGCTTAGCACCTGGGTATAGACTATGTCAAGTATAGATAAGGGAGAAAAAAAAGAAAAATGCATGAAATGATGGCATTGATGAGAAGAAAGAGAGACATTGATGAGAAGAAAGAGAGAAGAAGTTCGAGAAACGAGGGCTTTAAGATGTAATTTTCAGAGCTAGAATACTTACTAAATCTCACACACCGTTTTATGTGCGTGAACTGGACCGAAAGTGGTGTCTTGCTGGTGCCCCGGGTCCTAAATCTCTCATCGTAGTTCCCAACGGTATTTAAAAAATGTCTGACATGGTTAGGACAAGTGTTCGATGTGTGCTAGGGCGAAGGGTAAGTTTGAATACGTTAAGGTAATCTCAATGATGCATCTAAACCCACTTTAGAAGGAAAGTATGAATATCTCATCTGCTCAGGTAGGCTGCAGCTTCCACGAGCTCTGATCGCTTGACTTTTCCAGCTGCGACTGCGTCACCGTGAGAATACCGGCTGCGGCGAGGGAAAGAGTTCCAGAAAAGGAATCAGAGATTATCCGGTCTCCCCCTTCTCGCTTCGCACAGTGGGAATTATTCAGGCGGTGAGAAGAGCACACTCACCGCGGCTCATTAATCTATTCGCAAGACGTTTGCTCATTAACATGTAGAGAGGACTATTTCTTGTACTTGTGCTGTGACAAATGCTACTTAGCACGAGATCGATTGCCGGCAAAACCGCCGACGGTGAAGCTGCTTTCCGTGACGTCTAATCAGCTTCAAGGATTGTCCCACAGTGAGACAACATCGCCATGGATGCGTGGTCTGCATGACAACCCGCGGGTCTGCCGTGGTGTTCCGGGTCCTCGTGGGCTCCAGAAGGCCCGCCCCTGCCGGTTTCCACGCTACACCGAGCTGACATTTCGTTCAGACTGCATAACAGACGCCTTGAACACGTAAATACACCCCCTCTCGAGACGGCATTGAAAGGTTTCCCGGCTGCAGCTGGCTGCATTTCAGGACGCGGAGCGAACACGGCTTCGGCTCCAGTTCGACGGCCGTGTTTTTGCTGAGCAGAAGCTCTCGGTCAGGAGAATTTTGTCCTTCTCCTTTGCACTCATGCGAGGCTTTTTTCTGATCTGCTGCTCGACCCTAATTGGGCTGCTTTCCACATAACAGCCCATTCTTTGAATGCCAGTCGTTAAAGGAGTCGTTCTAGAATGTGATCACCTGTAATTAACTTTTTCCGGGGTTTCTAAGATTTTTCTAGGGCGAGATTGCACGTACGAAATTGTCACGCTGCTTCAGTGATTTTGAAGAATGTGTTGTGTTCTTCTCCACACTTTCCCCTTAAATCGTTACCTTTCCTTTTTTGAGGATCCTGTAGTTTTTCATATTTGCCTCCCTTATGAACTCGCTGATTTTTACGTAGTCCTCACAATTCTGAAGTCATGAATCCAAGAGGACTCAGCTGCTTGAATTTGCAGCAGCCCATGAATGAAATAGTTGTGTGCCCTTAGCCGAAAGTCCTGGGAGCCCGTTCCACTTTGTGGAGCGTAACGACGACTATAATTATACACCCCCCCCCCTCCTAATGAGCTCCCAAACCACCCCCTCTTTCGAATTACCTACCCCACTTCCTTGCCTGAAGGTGCTGCTCGGGATGATATTCCAGTTTCCACACGGTACTCATCAATTTATCGACCCTACTCCCACCAACAGAAGAAACCTGGGTTCTCGTATTCAGGATCGTTATTTGGGTAAAGTACTTTCCGCTTCTAAGTCTATTATCCTGTATTGAACCAGCATATTGAGAAGTGTTAGCATCGTCCTCGCCATTTTTTTGCAGATATTGCCACCCACAATTTTCTTCTTGAATTTGTGGTCGAACTTCCAAATGAACTTCTGGCACATGCAGAATCCTCTTTTGGACTACCCACCTCACTTCCTTGCTTATTCTACATCATTCTTTCTATGCATAACTATTTATTTATTTTTATGCATAACTATTTACAAAAAGACCCATCATTGGATACATGTTTAGGACTGTAGTGAGGGTCTGTTCAGGTAGAGAAGAAAAACGAGAGTCACTTGGCTTGGCAACCGATATTGCAGTTTTTAACGGTTATGTACCGAGAAGACCTCATGGTTGACAACGGAGTTATCAAATGCGAAAGAGGAACACCAATGTCCAAAACAGAATCCAGCTTTGCATGCCGTTTATCTCCGATGAAGTGAGCAGAGCCACACGACTCTGACTGGGGAGAGCAGATTTGGAAGATTTGGTGACGATCGTAGAACTTCCACCAAAGAACCTGAAAAAACCAATTAGTTTAGGACCACATATACGACCGTCTCTGCACTACACCAAACTGTGTCGTCTGTCCGTTTGGGAAAGAAAGTGACTGCATGAAGTCGTGCGTCATCTACATGATCAAATGCAGAGATTGCGGTGAAGAATATATTGGTGAAACTGCACGGCCACTCTGCGTTCGAGTCAAGGGACATCTTGAGGGGAAATCAAGTGCTCGAATATCCACCCCTCTAAGTTGTCACCGAATGCGAGTACACAACGGTGTCGACTATGTAGTGGAAACCACAATTCTCGAGCTTGAAACTGAGATTTCTGCACGCAAAACTCTCGAAGCATTTTGGATTCATGTCAAAAATTCAAAAATGAACCGCAAGGAGGAGTGTTCTACTATCACCATGAACTCTTAGTGTATCTTAGACTGTGCAACATTTAAGTCAAGATATGATTTGTGGCAGAACGTCTCATACTACTAACAAGTTTGACGCGTTCGGTCGTCTAACGACACCACTCCCACCGTGAACTTTGAGGTGCGACTTCAATTCTCGCTAGAGTTCTGTGATTTCAGAGTACGGTCTGGTTCTTGGATGTTTGATTGAGGCGGCGTTTGTGCAGCCAATTTCGTAGATCAGTTTGATCTTTTCAGGCCCTGACAAAGGTGAAGCCACCGAAACGTTGACCCAATAAACTATTATTAACAACCTTGTGCTCGGCTAACAGATCTATAAGTCATACTGATGTTTATTTATTTAGTGCATGTGCATAGCACATGATCAAAATACAAAAACTACAGCAGAAACTACCATAGTCTACAGCTGACGGTACAAAGCTACTTTGAAGTTTTTGACATTGACATTCTTTTAGCGAATTGAGTATGATCTGTGGCTGCACTTAATGTGAGGAAGCTTCTTAAAATATCATAGATGAATTTGATTCACGCAAGAAAAGTTCTACTTCCCCGGGGACTTATTCGACTTCTAATACTGGGAGGGCTTTCACACTCCCTAGTTTTAGGAGTGTGAAAGCCCTCCTTTTAGGAGTGTGAATCTCATGCAGTTAGGACTAATGACTTACTGATATGGTCACATGATGATATGACTTGTTCTGTGGGGGCGTTGCCCCGTTTTCTGGTAGAACACTCCCATTTTTCGGATATATATTATTTCCTCAGACTATAGTTTATAGTATAGACGATAGTTATCCTGGGTACATTGCAATTGTTTTTGTTTATTTGTTGCCATCAATTTTCACTGCATCCCGATAATTAGGGAATTATGTTCTGGTGTGTGTGTGTATGTGTGTATGTGTGTATGTGTATAGTCAACTCCAAAAGTCCGTAGACAAGAGTTGGGATCGCGGCGCGTGTTTTCCTCCGTGTCTCTGCCCTGCAGGCCCCGCTGTCTGCGTGCAGCAGCCGTGCAGCAGACAGTGAGAGAGCCGCGCCGCGGTCCCAACTCTTGTCTACGGACTTTTGGAGTTGACTATATGTGTATGTGTATGTGTGTGTGTAATTCGAACTTTTTGCAGAATTCGTATGCAAGTTACGACTCACACTCAGCTCACTGAGTGCACACTTCACCATGAATTTGAATCCGCTGTTCCTTGCCCTTAGTGACTGTTCTGAAGAGCAGTGGAAGTGAGCAACCCGTCCAGCCTAACTTTCATTTTGTTTTGGTTCCAATTTTATTGATTGTATTGATTGATTGTACATGGAGTGCTCCACAAGGCTAACGGAATCATGTACATTTTGGAGCAGACTGAAGAAAAAAGCGGGTATTTTAATTAGAAAAGTAGGATCGTGCAATTTTAAGTGTTACTTTCGGCTGCGTGAGAAGAGGTACGCTGCGGCGCTGTGATTGGTCGATTTGTACGCGCGTCGCGATTGCAGCATTCAAAGGTGGGAGCACCGCGGAAGAGGAATGGATAGTTGTTTTTTTTTTGGCTCAGCTGGAACAGATGAACGCTAACGGAGCCACCGGACTGTAAGAAGGTGGCCACCGATGCTACTCTATGCGTAAGTGAAGGAAGCAGCCTGGACTTAAGAAGCGTACGCGTGCGGCGCGGTCGCGATGCGGCGTACGTCTTGGTCGACCCCCGTTGTTGGCGTTCAACAAACATTCGAACTTTTCTGGTGGTCGCGAAATCAGTGGTTGTGTTGATTGTTTCTTCTCAAATTCCCTGAACATTTTGAACCACCAAATCATGAAAAACGGATAGTTTTGAAGGGCATTGCGGGTTTTTGGACCGTCACACTTCCATCCTGAAAGGTTCAGAGAGGACTTGGCGGTCAATATCCGATGACAAACTCTTCCTTGACTTCTTGTCCGTGGTTGCATTTCTATTTAGAATCCATGTTCACTTCCATTGATTAGCCATTCTACGAATGGCTTCTCGCTCCACACGTTCCTGAAAGCGTAAAGCTTGGTGTAGCAGACGTCAATACTGTGATTTACATGAAAGTCTTCTTGTACGAAATAAATGAAGAGGTTTGAATACCTTAATCCGAACCTTTCACCTTTTATACGAAATAACTTCCAGAAAATGTTTACTTGTTCATATTATTCGCATTTACCTGCATTTAGACAGTATCGACAGGAACAGTACAGTACTCAACTACTTGGCAGGACAGTTACAGAATGGTAACTGAAAAGTTTCATTCAGAGAAAATAAACAAAAATCCGTTTAAGAGGAAATTGTGAAATTTTCGAAAGGGACCTTTTGCAATGCCACTAACGAGTTCGTTTTTAGCGGAAATTGATTCCTAGCTCGTCGCCAAGAATGAAATGACCGCGCAAAATTTTGCAGAGCTAGTGGTGGTTAGCCATGGTTGATTAGCCATGGTTGATCAGTGTTTCGTTGTTCTCGCTCGAAGAAAATGCGTTACGATGTGTTGCGCTCTTAGTACATACAGTGCGTTTCATAATTATAGGACACCCCCCGAATTTCCCACTCCCGGATATTCCTCTGTCCATGGAATTTTCCCTCTAGTACCATTGTGTTCAGCACCTAAAATAACCTTGGTACCCAACTTTTGAGCTCACGGCCGCAACTCTGGTTTTTTAAAACTTTTTTTTTTCTCTTTCCGCACACTTAGCGGTCATGACACACCTTCAGATTCTAACAAGTTTATTCGCAGCACAATCGAATTCACGGAATTTCGATAATTTTTGGAGCATCTATGGATCACACTGATTTCATACAGCCCGCTACTCCTGCTGCTTCTGGGGATTCTGAGGAGATCCACGTCGATAGACATCGCACATGCAAGACTGTCTATCTCAATTTCTCAGCCGTTCATTGCTGACGGAAGTGCATTCGAAATTGGCTGGCAAAGATGCTTTGTAATCCTACTTTGGAAATACAGTTAGCACAGGTCACAGGCTGTTTTACTGTCTTCGCTAGGTGGCGACCCAAGTCGGCAACACTCGCCCGTCATCAAGGTGTTCCCCCATTTTCTTGATAAACCTGCGAATCGGTGGCTCAAAATGAAGGAAATCACTCACAGTAGTTGTCTGAGGTCCAACGCTGCCAGAACAGACACCGTCCTCAGCTCGCTCAATTGTTTGCTCTGCGCGAAAAGACAGTAACTGATGACATGTAGGTAACAAAATGTCACAGTTGATAAAGTGACCAAATCCTGTTCCAGGTACTGTGATTGGTCATGAATGAGGTGGCTACATACTAGGCTTCGTAATTATAGTAAACGGGAGAGTTGTTGAGGTGATAACGAAAGACTGTCAAGACCTTCAGAAAAAGGAATTTTTTCGAGGTTGCTGTCGCGTATTTGGGTTCACTTCTCGGCGGAAGCTAATCTGGCCACTAAGAGACTGGAACATGGTCTGACAGCGCCAGACATGAGAAAATGCTAGCGAGCAATATCCGCCATTTTGAGCCACCGATTCGTGGGTTTTAGTGAGAAAATGTGGTAAAATCTCGATGTCGGGTGAGTGTTGCCTACTTGCATCGTCACCTAGCAAAGCCAACGGGGCAGCCTGTGACTACTGCTAACTGTATTCCCAGAGTGGGACTACAGTGGGTCCTTCCTAGCCAATTATGAGTGCACCTCCGTCAGCAATGAGCGGCTGAGAAATTGAGGTAGGCAGTTTTGCATGTTCGATGTCTGTCGACGCACATGTCCTCAGATTCCATCTAAGGAGCAGGAGTAGCGGGCTGTATGAAATCAGTGTGATCCATAGATGCTCCAAAAATTATCGAAATTCCGTGAATTCGATTGTGCTGCGAATAAACTTGTTAGAATCTGAAGGTGTGTCATGACCGCTAAGTGTGCGGAAAGAGAAAAATAAAGTTTTAAAAAACCAGAGTTGCTGCCGTGAGCTCAAAAATTGGGTACCAAGGTTATTTTAGGTGCTGATCACAATGGTACTAGAGCGAAAATTCCATGATCAGAGGAAAAGCCGGAAGTGGCAAATTCGGGGGGTGTCCTATAATTATGAAACGCACTGTATGTACGTAACTCGCTTGTTTATCTATCTATTAATTTATTTTTCTATTTAGATGGTGGAAAAATTGTTTCAAGCTTGACACCTGAATTCGGCTGGAAAATTAAGAAAAAGAATAATCTAGAAGGAGAAAAGTAAAATAATATGGAAATAAGAACAGACGAAGTTTTGTAAACCTAAGCGTTGCTGTTCCCTCCGTACAGAGCCGTTTCTGGCCTAACAGTTGCAATTTTGCGATCACATCATATGACAACTAGGACCATTGAGATTTTGACCTACAGAATATTTTATGAATTCACGTGCGTCTATGTGAATGAGAGGGCTTGTCGCAGCTCTGACGCAGCTCAGACGCACGCATTGACGGCCTCGCGGCACAGTGCTTCAACGCAGAAACGACCTCAAAATTCTCATACCGAAAGAATCGCGTGGCAACGCTGATCACAACAATGCATGGAACGCCTTACACAATTGCATCAGTTTTTTTTTTTTTTGAAGAATCCGGAATGCCCACTAGGACATCAACCACAGAGAGTTGCAACCAGTGTAATCGTTCTGTGGCATCTAATACCCCATTGTGACAGATGTCTTAATAGGCATTCCGAATTCTCCACAAAAGAATTGGCTTAAAAATGATTTTTCTGTATTTTTTAAGCCATCATGTGCACCATTGTCATCGCTGTCTTTTGAAGACGCTTTTAGTGCAAAAATTCCAAGAACAGCTCTGATGCGGTGAGATGCTCCCTGTAAGGAATCGAAGTCGTGGGTGGAGGACGACGTAAAAACAGCGTCGAAATTAACGCCTCAAAATCTAAGACAGACAAAGTATTAATAGTTAATTGCCGAGCGCTTGAACTTTTTCACGACGAACGGTAGACGAGACGTTCGTCGCTTCTCGACACATCTAATAACAGTATTCGTCCCTGCTAATTAATTCTTAAATCCGTCTGAAATGTTTTCCGAGATGGGACTAGTCCTCCCTTGCTTACAACACAAAACGAGACACTTTGTGGAAACATCAAAGAATTTTTCATAGGCGCTCCGTGCCTACCTTCCTCTTGTTTTTCTTCCTTTTTTTTGTCAGCGAACTAGGAAGTAAAGCAATCTTCTTAGCCTCTTCTATCCCTTTTTTACGTAGCGACGGGAGTTGAGGAAGCTGTATGTAATGTCAGGAGCAGGAACATCTCAAGTGATTCGAGTTATTCCTTTATCTCCCCCCCCCCCCCCCCCCC
>JARK01001612.1:190812-211638 GCA_000688135.1 Ancylostoma ceylanicum
TACAGGGTGGCTGAAAAGTATTGGCGCGTTTTTCAAAAGTAATATTTATCTGAAGTTGTTGTATGCCGAGATGGCATGTTGATTAGTATGTTGGTCCCATATAAGCAAAATAACTATAATGCTTTCTTCCAACAGAGTAGCATTCCTCCACGTGGAGAAAACCGACAATGACTTTCTCTGACACCCGTGTGCCTTTATCCTCTTAATTGAAGGATAAAAGTCTTGGAACAATACGGATCGTGGCCGGCTCAATTTCTCTGCTTAGCACAACTTCGATGAAAAGTCATCAAGCAGGAAACTTCCCATCTTGGACCATATGAATTCACAGAGATAGGGACGAATCAGGTCAGGTTGAGCTGCGGCGCATCTCCATTTTCGCGATCGCACCTATGAAGCTTGTGTGGGAAGAAGTTGTGAACGTTTCGAGCAATTCGTTTATATAGTGTTATTTGGAACATTTCCGTCTCACTGGGACAAAAAATGCCATCCCTGAACGTTTACTTTCAAGAATATAGCGTTTTTGCGCGCGCCAATACTTTTCAGCCACCCTGTATTAAAAGCAAAACCATCTCCAACTGCTTGATACCCCCGAGAGCGGGTCGCCAAATTTTTGAAGTTACAATACAACCAAAAATCTCATATTAGTTTATTTTCATTTGATTATTTTTATTTATTTTTTAAATATTGATTAATTATTATTTATGGTTAAAATTTTTTTTTCTATTTTATTTTCCGTCTGGGTCCCCAAAACGGCGGAGACCCCAAATTTCCCCCCATGCCTCCCTCCTCCCGCCCACTTCCTGCGTCCATCACTAATAAATGCGATTTTCGCGGACTCGTGAAGCACGCGACGCGACCGCGCCGCTCGCGATGGAATCGCCACCGTGATTGGCAATAGGGGGTTTTCTTGGTAGTTTTTCATCCTTTCTTAATGCCATCTATCACAAATCGCTGCTAACTCTGCCAACTCTCGAGAAAATCTTGCGGTTTGCTGCCACGGCGACGAGCGGCGAGGTCGCGTCGCGTGCTTTCTGAGGCCGCAAAAACCAGTTTCCATCGACGCTCACTGTATGCAGTTCGGATGGATCTGCTGTAGCTTTGCATGAATTTATTTTAGTGTTCGTTAAAGCGGATTTTGTGCACTATCTCTGATGTTTTCCTACACCTTCAAATGTACTACAATGAATGAATAGATGGATTTTTGTTTTTTTCAAAATGTTTTCTACTATATCCTTTGAAATAGTGCAGTTTGCGTAATATGTCTCGTTAGTTCTCTCAGAAAGCCCTTCGAAGGTTATTTTCCTTGCATTCTTTCCGGAGAAATTTCTCCTTTTCTCAAATCATCACTCTATGCATGTTTCCTGGTTCGTCCTTCTCATTTTTCCGTCTGCCATGCTCAGAACTGTTCAATTTCCAGCCAGCACTTCATATTGAAAATGCATGTCGTTTCGTGCGTCCGGGCCTAGCTGGCCCTGTTCTCTTGAAGCCTCCCTCCCTCCAGAGTACCCGTCGCAGCGTTTGCATCCGTACACGTCCGTTGTTTCACAATTTTGTACTTCTCCTCGATGACTATGGCTCTATTGCAGATTCTGGCGATGTCCCGCTCGCGCCAGTCGTCGACGGAGTCGCAGCGGGTCGGCGTGTCGCGACTCATCTTCTCACGACAGTCGGCCAGCGATAGACGTTAGTTTCTGGAGATTTCCTTAGTTATAAAGGGAAACTATGCAGATCCAAGAGTGTCATTTTCTGAAGTGGGACAGTGTTATTTGATCGCCTATCCACGCAGTAAGTGTAAGGCGATGAATGCAGCGATTTGGAGCGGCTTTACTCGTTTTATCCGCCGTGTGGAATAACAAAATCCTGAGAGTCTTTCTTTGAAATCCCGATTCTGTCCTGCAACGCTCCGAAGAACATCGCAGCTTATCGGCTTTGCCTCTCACGAGATCAGAGTTGGGAGCTTCTCATGTCTTTGTAATCCCGTAATCTGGTGGCCTATGTTTCTTCCCGGAGCCGGAAGTACTACGAGCGAACGGGCACGTGTTACGGGGAAGAAATTTATCCCTCCTACATAAAGACTGGTAAGGGTACAAATCAGAAGTAACCCTAACAAAGGAACAGAAATGGAAGAACTCTTATGGTGGTGGAAGTTGATATCCGCTGTACTGGAGGGCGTATAGTGGGCAAGAAGGGTGAAGTTCGGAAACCTGACCATTCCAGTAACTTCCGGGATAAATTTTGTTCTCTTAGCGCGCTACCATCGAGGGTGGTCAAAATTCTTCGTCCAAACGTAAACGTTCGCAAAATTGTCGAGTAAGTGAAAATGAGATAAATAAAGGAATGAAAAGCCTTTTGTCAGGGAAATTACTAGGTTTTCCGACGATTCATGCGCGCTATCAATCATTTTTCGCCTTGGTGAACGTGTTCGTGAGTCATCTGCACCATTGAGATTACCCAGGTAAACGTTTCAACACCACATAAATTTACCCATTTCTAACACTAGTGCCTACACGGCTACCATGGGTGATTTAAAAGACGTACCTAAGCTTTTCACTCCTCTGCTCAGGAAACAAGCATTACACAAAAGATAGACTTGAGAAAGGTTTCTTGAAGGCACAGCCCACCTCAAAATTGTTTTTGAGATTTCCGCGTTAGATGAATCTCAGAATGGTAAAAGTGATTCCGTTCAAAAACATCAAAAACCTCCATTTTCGATACCCAACTTTGGAGGAACCATAGGGCAGAGCCGCGGGGCGGGGCCTATTTTCCATTCGATTAGTTCACTCCAGGGAGCGCACTCTCTGAGGATAATTCTACACATGGAAAGAGTTCCTCATCCACTTCCTACAGAATAGAAACTGCATTTCGAGTATTGCTAGCAAGCGAGTACATGGTGCGGAAACCCTGCAATCTTGAGCAAGATGGAGGAGCGAAGGCGGGTTTGCAGGGTTTCCGCACCCTTTACTCATTGCTGGCAACACATGAAAAGCATTTTCTATTTTATTGGGAAGTGAATGAGGAACTCTTACGATGAGTAACATTATCCTCAGAAGGTTCGCTCCCGCGGGTGAATTAATCGAAAGTAGGCCAGGCCCCGCCCCCGACTCCGCCCAATGGCTCCTCCAAAGTCAGGTATCGAAAGCAGAGGGTTTTGGAGGTTTTGAACGGAATCACTTATACCATTCTGATCAGCAGTCACTGGAGGTTCATCTGATGCGGAAATCTCAAAAAGGGGGGGGGGATTTTTTAGGTGGGACTGTTCCTTTGATGTATGGCTTGTTCAACGTTCCCAATTCTTCACATTCTGAGACGTTTAGAAGGCTATTCAGCAGATTTATGAACTTTTCACAGCACACCGCATTAAACAAATGAGAGCAGCTAGTGGAATATTTTAAACCTCACAAAACGCAATCAGAGACATTTGCCCTGCCATTCGACCATATCCACGCAATAATGGATTTCCTTGGATTAGCGTACTCTTGAAGAAAAAATCTGCTAACGACGACGCGAATCGCTAGCTTGAAGCAGTTCACGTGAAGAAGAGAATGTAGACTCACTCGCACGAACTTTCTTAGTCGCTTCAGGGTTTTTTCACTCGGGGGCTTGGGTAGAAGTTACAGTACACGTGCGATGTGTTGGCTTCAATGTCGGAGTTGCTCTAGGAGGGGCGTGAGAAAAGAGTGGCAATTCTGCCACTTCGTGGACCCGGATGGAAAAGAAATAATTATCTAAAAAAATAGCAATGAAACTAAACAAATTAACTATTGCAAAATTTTTATTTATTATGTTTTATGAAGTGGTTTGGGACATTCCTCCGCTCTCCCTCCTGTGCGTTGCCACTGGATGACTTAGTTGAAGTTGAACACAAACAGGGCATTTGCCACTCACTTATCTCGAACAATAACACCAACTGACCCAAGTGAATTTTCAGGTAGACCCGCTTACCCATCGAACCAAATTTTGGGCGTGGTTTTTCAAGTTGCGACCAGCAGCCACATGCATCAAAGATATATAGATATACCCAGGGTAAACGTGCCCACACCTCTCAAATTTAGCCATCATTAACAGGGTGTCTACACGTTCATCCTGAGTAATCTCAGTGATGCATCCAGGACTAGAGGAAATTCGCTGGAGCTCCGAGCAACCCGAAGTTGTGGGGTACGGGCCAAAATTATGGATAGTTTATGTCAATGAGATGTGTTTCACCTGCTTCCCCATAGAATCCATTCAAGAGGGCTGCATCAGTACATGAAAGTTCATGCTACTACCGGGGCAAATATTAAGTGTGGCTATTCCTGATGAATATAGGAGCTCTGCAGCTGCTTGGGAGAAAACAAGGAAGTTCTTCTAAACATCTGCCGCTGGTACTCTTTACATCATTTAGAAAAAATCTAAAAATATTATATAAAGTTCCAGTCACCTACAGAAGTTAGTGAACAAATAAAAAGGTTGAAAAACATAAGAATAAAAGATAAATATAGGAAATATATAGAAACATAAAGAATTTGTTTAAAAAAAGGGTACTAATAATGCATACAAAAGAGAGTTTGAAGACAAAATAAGGAAGAATAATGTTACTGATGCGGATCTCTGTGTAAGCCAATAACTGCCCCAGGCTCATGTGGTTTCTGACCATAAATATAATTATAGTGAACTCCAAATGGCCTCAGACAAGGGCGGGACCGCGGCGCAGGCACTCTTGTTGCCCGCCGCACCGAGCCAGCGTGCCTGCTGGGCAGAGACACAGAGGAAACCCGATACGTCGTGATTCCCCGCTACCTCGAGAGGTGCAGCAGACGACCAGAGTGCTCGCGCCGCGATCCCGCTCCTTGTCTATGGCCGTTTGGAGTTTACTGTACAGTTTTCATGGATGAAACTTGCTGAATACAAAAACAACCTGTGTGAATCACACAAATAAACAAGTAAACAACAATTAGGATAAGGTAGTATGGTAGATAGAAACCAAAACCAGATGTGAAAATAAACCAGATGAACGAATCTGATAGATTTACATATACCATAAATTAATCTAGGAAACCATGGGATTTTTCTCTATATCTTCCAGCAATATATCTGATCTAACGTCTAGATTGATGATATTTTGATGACCTACCGAACCGTATTCATTACGATTCAGGATCCGAGGACTTGTCGAAGAGTCCGGAGCGAATGCCGTCGCCTGATCCCAGCGAGCAACAACAACGCACCCCTACTCGGTCGAGAAGTCGCAAACTCGCCGGATTCGCTTCAAGGTTAGTGATTTTCTGGAATTTCCGGATTACCCAGGGATATTCTCACCCAACAAAATAGGCTATACAGACTCTGAGGTCATTTATCCCTGCTCAGGTCACTCCGCAAGAGCCAATGGCGATTGTTCAAGCATCGCACGTTCTTCGGCAGTCAGCGCAGCAGCATCAAGCAGAACCATCAGTTGTGAGTTCTCGGGGCACGTCCCTCGCTCTAGCACTTGCGACACTTGTTATCACCGCATTCCTCCTACAATTACGTGCTTATGACGTTCTCTAATCGTGATTTACTCGTACGGTTTTCCCAGAATACAGTGACTAACACTTGCGGAAGTTGATTTCCAGAAAACAACGGGTTACATGCTTAATAACAGCTTTTATTGACAGTCATTTCGATGACAGCAGTGGCAGAGATCGCTTTTGTTTTGTGGCTTCTGGGGAAATCTCAGACAATGTTCGTCTAACCTTATGAGCAATGATTCATGCTCTCTTTTCCGGGAAGACTCAACGAAAGGCTATGGCTTGTCTTCTCTAATGGAATGAACAGTTCCTCTATGAATTTCTGCCATTCGAGAGATCCAGGAAACCATAAGGAACTCACAATTCATGGTTCTATGTTAATGCGGTTCTGGCTCATGTTTTTCTCGCAATCTCAGTCTACTAGATAGAGTTCCAATAGCTGTAAATGGCTATTAGTAAGAACTTTCAAGCGAATAATTTTCTAAATTCATGTCCTTTCCGTGCACATTCACTTCGCCACCAAAACAGTCCTCAGAAATTACAGTAATCCAGCATTGACGCCCGGAAGTCATCCCTCAGCTTTCCATTTTCTTGCCTTCCTTATTTGGGCTCCTCTTCTCGTCGCCACCTCCCATTAAGTGCGCTTTTTTGAGGGCCAACTTCACTGGCTTCGCGTTCTCTGCTTGAGGACCTCATTAACGCGTCTGGAAGAATCTGCTAGCAACTTTCGAAATTTCTTGCTCCTTCTGTACTCTGCGGAGTATAGCACCTTACATCGCCGTTGCTCGAGCGCCATCGATTTCGATGTATTACATTGATTACTGGAAGGTCGTGCAACCGCGACAATGCCCCCCCCCCATTACATTACATTACATTACATTACATTACATTACATTACATTTATTACGCTGTTTAAGACAAGTGTTAGAAACAATAATTGTCATTGAACTGTGAGTAGAAGTCAGTATTAATCAGTACAAGCCAAAATTGATCACTACTTCATACAATGTTACCATTTCAATTTGGAACCGCACCATTACTTCTTTAAAAGGTAGTTGTTCTAGTGAAGGCAAATTTTCTGGAGGCTGCAAGAGACTTTAAAGGAGGTGTATTTCTGCTCAGAGAGAGGTGTGCCGCACCCGCTCGAACAGTGAAACTTCTAGTAATGAAACAGTGATAGTCACTTTCACCCACCGAGCTCGCTGGTAAAGGGAACAGTAACGAAATCGCCGCGGAACCACAATGACTGTTTAAAGGACCATGATACGGTAATCCTAGTTCCTCGATCTATCACTTGTTCTCCTGCCTTTCCGCAATTGGCCAAGAAATTAATCCTAAGGCCTCCATAAGTTCTTCTTTGTTGTTGATCTCCGGCTTGCACCTTTTTATCTCTTTTGCCTCTAGAGACTTTTCGAGGTGACGATGCAGTACTTTGACTTTGAAAACTGGAACAGTTTCTCGTGTATGCATCGTCGTGCGGTGGTGTATGCATCGTCGTGCCTACTGCTAGGATATGACTCTGGATGGGCATGTGCTTGTCTATGCTCGTCCAGCCCTTTCCTCAGTGGTCGTTCCGTCTCTCCCATGTACCGGTGGTCCCACCGCATGTGATGATATAGACGGTACCGCGAAGGTGACAGATTTTTTCATCACTGCAATGCCGACACGATCGTTGGTCGCACTCTGCTTCGCAAATGCAAGACGAAGTCAACAGCTGATTCAGCGATTGCTGGTTCATGGCGTCCATACTCCTTCTACTAGTAGTACTTCTGACGGCCTTGCATTGGTGCTACCTTATGTGAACGAAAGTTTGCCTAGACAGATCAACACCATCGTTCGAAAATGTGGCCCAACAGTGCGCCTTGTACTTCAACCACCACCAACGCTCAAACAGCTGTTAACTTCGTCTCGCATTTATGTAGCAGAGTGCGACCAATGATCGGGTCGGAAAAAACTGGAAAAAAAATTAACTTGTTTGGGATATAGATTCAAAAAAAGTGTGGTCCCCTTCATTACTCTGTAGTGGTTGAAGTTTATATAAGTGCTTAGTGAAAAAAAAACTATTGGTTGGTCCGAAAGTCCTGCACTGGTATTTATTCCCCAGTCAAGAATTTAAATGTGTTGTATTGAAATTCGTTAGTAATTGAATGTAATCGGATAATTTCCTGCCTCTCAGCTATAAAGATTGGGCGACTCTCTCCATCCTTGAACAATAAGGTTATGATTGTTTGAGAAGAAAATGTGCAAAATTTGGTGCAACACTTCCTGCCAGACCTACTATATTATCCATCACTTTCGGACCAACCTGATATATAATCCATCAATCTCATCAAAGAACGTTCACCTCCGTGCAGAGGCGTGCACAAATATTCGCTGGGGCCTGGGACACTTCCTGGTAATTCGTGGAACCTGTTCCATACTTCTCTGGATTGGGTTTTCGTCAGTGCCTTCGCTGGATTTCTGATAACTATTATACATCAATCATAATGTAGTAACATATCAAGCATATAAGCCAACTTCCTTAAACTATTGTATTACGAACATATGCACAAGCAACCACGAAGGCCTGGAACACTTCTGGCGGCTAATTTATGGGGTTGGTCCGAAAGTCTTGCACCAACATTTATTTTTCGATCCAGAATTTCTTGGTCTTGAATTGAAATCCTTTGGCAATGTGATGTCGTAGAATGTTCTGCTACTCCTCGACTATAAAAATTGGCAAATCAAGTTCTATCCACTAACAATAATGCTGTGATTGTTTGAAAAAATTGCAGAATTTGGTACAGGACTTCCGGACCAACGTGATACATGAAATCCTTCACCTCTTCCTTGTGGTGGTCTGCCTTGCGTTTTACTCTACCTTTTTACTCTCCTCAGACCCATCATATTTTTTTTTTTGAATTTTCATAAAAAAAATAAAACCTCTGTTAGGTGCGAGTGAGGATCAGAGACCAAGCTCACTGCATAGGTAGCAGTGACGGAGGGGGGAAGTTGGAGTCTTCGCCGTTTTGAGGACACGGATGGACAATAAAATTAATAAAAAATTATAATTATAATCTTAAATACGTAATTAATAAAAATTATTCAAGGAATAATAATGAAAGTAAACAATTAAAAATATATTAACACAAAGCTCCTATTTATTTTGCAGAATAACTTCGATAATTCGGCGAGAGAGTCCCCCCCCGCCCTGCGTCCGCCACTGCTAGATAGTTCCTTTTTCAAACTAGTAGACCAAACTTCCATCAGGCAAATATGGGCAAGTGCTCAAACATCCGCGGAAGTTCAAAACACTTCCTGGGAATCCACAGGAAATCGCCTGTAACTCGAGGATGATGTTCGCTTCCCTATTCCACGCTTCTAGCCAGTTTCAAGTCACATCTCCTCAAGGGAACTACCTACCGCCCCTTTCCAAAAATGCACTTAACACGCTGCCTGCACATCTTACCTTTCCGAAGAGGGATGCGTGAGAAATTCGAAACGGAACGCAAGGAATCTGCAAGAACAGCGAAACATGAGAACTGAAATCCCAGCAATTTGAACGGCTGCTCTGCCAATGTCGTCATCAGCCGCTTCGTCCGCCAGCGAAAGCACTTCATCTCGACCAAGCAGAAGTGGAGCATCCTCTTCAGATGCAGATGTTTTCCCTCGCTGCTGACGAAATTCTCGTGTCCAGGCGTCCTCATTTGTATTCCAGTTGCAGTGCATATGGAGTTTCGCATTCAGTAAGCGGATTTCAGAGTTACGAAACGACGAAAACGTTTTTCGATTGGCTTCCGCCACATTCGCCATTCGTGGTCGCTCTTCCGCGTTCGCAGCACCAACAACTCATTATCACCACCTCATCGTTTCGCAGTAATTTTGTCCATTATGGAAACTGATCCATGGTCACGTCACGCCTCTCGGCTACGGCTGCCGGCTGCTTTATTTCCACAGGATCGAAAACAAACCCATAACAATATCTGTCGGAGTAAAGCTGTCAGGGATCGAACTGCAGCAGAGAGGAGTAACACAACTTGTGTGACATACATAGTGAGGCCGAGGATGGAGAATTAGCGAAATTTTAGTTTCTCACCAAGAGGTTGTTGAGTGGCTCTACACGAACGAGTAGCCAGAAGTTTTTGTCCTTTAATTTTTCAAGTTATCTGCGTTTGGATGACGCCATTCTCTATATTTGATCCTTCCTTCTCCAAATTCCATGCATTTAGGCCTTCCACCAACTTCCGCTCTTGGATTTCATGAAAAACTTCTACTCTGGAGTGAAATCCGATGAAATCCTTCTTTTACCATCTTCTAGAATGACTTATGTGCTGGCTTTGGAATGAAAGGTGTATACTCGAGTCAAACAAATTTTTCTTCCCATTGGACAACATGAATGCTTCCTTGCCTCTCTCTCTATTTTGTCTCCTTTTGTGTCTTTCCATCTTCCTCTCTTTCTTATTGCTCTCTCTTCAGTTCTTCCCTACTCTGTGTTTTGATTTCTCTTTTTTTTCCTTTCTCCTGTTCCTTCTGCTGTCCTTTTCGCATTTCCTTGTCTTTTCTTCGTCTTCCCCCTTTCCTCGTTTTCTAATATTCTCTCGCTTTCTTTCTTTCTCTTTCTCCCTCTCTCTCTCACATATGCATATACTCTCTTCTATGCCGGACTCACTATGGTCCACGCCCGGTTCCTTGTGTGCTAAGGAAACAGGAAGACAGAATAGTTTATGAAGAATAGCAACACTGGTACAATAAAAGCAAGACACACCGGGTTTCTTATGAACACAACTGCGCCCTTATATACGCTGGATTGGCGCGGGCTCAGGTCATATCGATATTGGAGATCAAAAAATAAACAGGTCACTTGATCATTGGCTCATAAGTGGCAACGTTTAAAAAGTGAGAAGACAGTTACTTTCATTATTATTATTTCTACTAAAATCATATCAGTCTTTTACCTTACCATCCCTCTTATTCTATTCCTACATGGTTCCTTTCCTAACACTTCTCCCATCTTCTTTCCTACTTTCCTTCCTATCCCTTTCTCTATTTTTCTTCCTCTTTTTACCTTCCTCCATTCCTTTCTTCCTTTAGTTCTTTCCTGGTTCTTTCCTGGTTCTTTCCTGGTTCTTTCCTCCTCTCCTTTTTCATCTCCTCCTTCTTCCTCTATCGCTCTACGCCACTCCATTTCTTCCAGAATTTCCGGACGTTCCTAGATCGCATGCATCATTGGGATTATCTAAGATATACGTACGTGTTGGCATCACACAAATTTACCCATCGTCAACATGGACTTCAACACTTTTACCTTGGGTGATCGCGATGATGCATCCTGAATCTGCCCTTAAGGTCAACACCGCGCACAATGTGTCTTCAGGAAAAGCAAACTACTTCTGTGGTTTGAATGAATGGATAAATGGACAAGTAGGCTTGGATTATTCTGGGAGCGCTTAAAAAGTCGCTGATTTGCCCGAGGCTTGGGAAGAACTTATTTTCGACGCTTAATTATTATTATCAGCCGCTAGAGCCATTCGCAAGTACGCTCTAGTTTCAAACACTCCGACTTACTTAAATTCATGGTTGAGGACTGAACTGCTCGCTTTGAGTGTCACATGCAACGGAGTAATGCGTCATCAATTGCGACAATTTTCTAGAAAGGTGTAAACACTGTGCTCCATAATCTTTGGTGTTTCCTTTCATTGTCTGAGCAACGAAGCTGTTGCTCAATCAGACGAAAAAGGTGTGAGCACGTTGTCCTGCTAATTTGTGGGCGTATTTTCCCCGGCACTGCAATTTTGCCTCAGTTGAAGCCAAGTGTTCTATCGTATTGTCATGGGATCCACAGTAATCCATCACATCTCCTTTGAGTCTCACTTAATTATGCCTTGTGCTGGTGTTGAAAGCTGCTCCAGGCATTGCTATTTGAGGGTGAGCTTCTGTTACTTTGCATTTATTTACTCTCTAGGCCAGGATGCATCACTGAGACTACCCAGGGTGAACACGTTGACGCCTGTATTAACAATGGTTAAATATGAGTGATGTTATCACGTATACCCTGGGGAATCCCAGTGATGCGTCGTGGAGCATCTTAACCTTCCACGAGCTTACTTGGGTATCTTCTTCCTCGACCAAGAAGAAAAATCCAAATCTTTTACCCCGGATATGCCCTAGTGACTGTTCTGCAATATTTGGAGTTTTCGGAAAGGTTGTGGAACGTGATGATGTTGAGCGCATTTAGCTGAAGCAATGGTACCGTTATGAGCAGGGCTGGTTTTTGAACAGAGCTGACAGGTTGAGCCGCCGTGCCAGAATCGTACACAGAGAGCCTCTGCTAAATTGCTGTCAAGTAACCTTTGCTGAAGTAAACCAGTGGCCAGAGGACATGCATTTTCTCACATAAATGGTTTGATTTTGCTGAAAAGAATCTGATTCGCTCCTAGATTCCACCGACAGACCCTGTGAGACCTTGCGAATACTATTACATAAATGATAGATTTTGACATCCGTGAAAAAAATTTCTCCTCAACCAATGAATGCATGAAATGGATAGGCTTTTGTTGCTTATGTTCCGCATGAGCATCTACAACTCCGATAGAAATTTGAACTGCGTTGGTCTATCCTGGGAGAAGTTACGCGGAAAATACCATTTGTTGCAGTATCTTTGACCGCCACTGTATATCCAGTAAATAGCTCCCAGATCCCCTTTCTTATGGTTCGCACCCCCTATCTGGCGAATATCTGAGGAGTTGAAAGCAGCGCGACCCAAATTCGAGACATCAAATTCGACGTGGACCTGGCTATGTCCTTGTTAATCAGCAAATATCCAGCTCGCAGACTCCCTCCCCCAACCCTCCGTTCTGAATGTCGAGTTCAGCCTGGATCGAAACCCATAATTCCTATGTTACCCCCCACCCCCAACCCTCTGCAAGACTAGCCGAGTTGAAAACTTAGCTGGGCCATTCAAAATTCCAGTCTTTGTTTTCCGTATAAATATTATAGTTTATTGATAGTCGTTGAGTGACCCAAATTTTTGGGACATAACTTTGGCTTCGTCTTTCGATTGTTGTGCGTTTGTATAGCATATATTTATTAAGATTTTATATATGTACATAGAGAAACGAGATTTCGAAATTCTCTCAATCAGTTTGCAGTTCTTAAACGGCACTTTGAACGTTTCCCACCAGTTGGTCTTCGCTGAGGCACGGCTTCGGTCAAGATTCGTCTCCCGATGTGAGCAGAATAAAGCTTGTACACACCCCAACTCTTGAGGTCGACAAGGAACTCGAAACATTTCTTGTTTTTCAGGAGGAATTTGAAATTTACTACTAAATATAAAGAAAAAAACCGGATACTCACCTATTTGGCAAGATCTGCTTGCTCGGCGCTAATCTCCTCTTTGAACGTATTTTTCTCGTTTGCCTTCCGTTGTATCCATCTGCACAATAGAATCGTCGTGATTTCTGAATTGTTTTCGAAAACGCCCCGCCAATTACTTCCTCACAAAAGCATTTTTCTCAGAGGTGTGATCCGTTGACGAGCATCCCTCGTGGTCACTCAATCGTCACTAATTTCGGCTCCAGGCACTAGTTCCTGTCTAGACGCCACGAACAGCGGTGTCCTCGTCTGGAAGTTCTCATCGCATAGCTTCCCGCATACGTAGATGGACGTTCGTCATCCGTGAATACTGTAGTTATCTTTAGGTATTTTTGTAGGCATTTGGGTGAACATCTTTCATGTTATTATGTTAACGATCAAGCAGTAGACATGTCTCAGAACTGATGGCTGATTTGATCCCTGTCCACAATAATTCAGTTCTGGGATTCGTGAACGCTCCCGTTAAGGTTCTGAGCTTCCCGACCACTTACGACCGCTTGATGGATTCTTTTGGCAAAAGACGACATAAATTGATATGCTCGACATCGTACAGTCCTTCTCAAAAAGATAGACGGATTGCGCGTGCGGTTTCTTATCGTCGCGTCTGCAGAATCGCGGCGGGACCTACTCGCCCTCTCACTTGGAGCATGCTCTCTCCGCATCCCTCGTCCAGGTCCCGCCGCGGTGGTGCAGACGCGCAATCCGTCTATCTTTTTGAGAAGGACTGTACGTATGTCTCCTCTGATTGGGGCAAGTTATTCGAACGAAGTTCACCCATTTTTACCAGAGAAACTAGTTCACTTCAGAACGATGGGTAGATCACTACCTTCCCGTGAAAGTTCACGAATCCCATCACTGGTCCAAAGTTAAGACGCGTTTGATGTACTTATTCTGTTTCAAGACTTTATGCTTCAGAGCTGTGCTGAAACATAACCTCAGAACCTCCTGAACTAGTTGTCCGATAGCATCCGAAACCTGCCCGAACCGAAGCTTGCTGACAACTTGCTTGTACCTTCTCTCGTCGACAAGTTGTTAGTTCAAGACTTACCCGCAATTTGCATAATGATCGATCGTTGGCTTTGCAAGTTGTCGACAAGCCTTGAGCTGACAACTTGCCAACAAGAAACGGGTGAAAACAAGTCATCAACAAGCTTTGGATCGAGCAAGTTTCAGATCCGATACCAATTAGTACTAGGTGTCCTGACAATAAGGTCACGACAAAAACAGCACTACCTTACCCTCCCTCCCCCTCCGTTTACCTCTCATGAACTCTTAGTGGAACAAATGAATGAAGAAGTCCTTATTGTGCACTGCGCAAATCTCAGGAAGGGCAAGAACGCTATTGTTCTCGATCTTCCAGAACGGAACGGGCAGTTCCTATGGTTTCTCGTTAATCCCCTCTAGCCTCGATGACGCTGGCAAACTCTCCCCTCCTTTTTTACAAGATTCAGCGGATGAAGATCTAATTATTTCCACAGAATGTTGTTTCTGCTGCTCACGACGAGTTAAAAGCGCATCAAAGGGAAATAGGTCGTCAAGCTGCTACCTTCTCGTATTTCATGGATAAAAAGTCTTTGCCAGCCTTGAACAGCTCGCAAACGGGCATGGATTCTCGTTTCTTCTTCTCGTCCTGTTGTTTCTTCGGCAATTCGTTCTGCTCATGCAGGATTACAAATCATTCTGGCCTGTAGCAAGAAGTACATGAAATTTCTAGAAAATATTGGGGACTCCAGAGAGTTTCTACCCATCTGCCTTTTCATTTCTTCCCATCAAATCCACGCCTGGCAAAGTTGAAGATCTATTTGAAAGATCTATTTTGGATCTATTTTCAATACTCTTGAAAATTGATACATTTTAGCCAATTGTTGAACAGTTATCAATAACATATCAATGGGCTACACAGACTTTTTTTCTGAGTTTGGAGACCCTTATCTAAAGATGTGCTCCTATTTGATAACTGGAAAACGCAGCAGTCATCAGGTTCAGTCAATACACTCTAGAGAAACCCATTCTTCAGCTTCTCCGGCTGTTCAACACTTGAGAAGTGACAGCTAGTCATTACTAAGCCATATTTCAGCGGAGGTATGGGTATTGAAGTGAAAATTGGCCACTGTAATCTATGGTGTGGCTAGCCTTTAACTGAGGAGGAATGGGTGTGAATTTCATCTAAATCTCTGGATTTTAGTGGAAATTCCGCCGTAGAGCTCGCTCATCGTGAGCTCTGCTTGAGTCTGCCACCTTAATGTTCTTAAAATGGTTAGAAAACAGAGACTTAATTAAGTGGTTATCGCTATACCTTGGACCGAATAAAAATCGAATAATTTTGTTTCTTTGACAACAATCTAGGAAACAATTCGAACATCTAGATATTTGAGAATGAGGAGGCCCTAGTGCTCTTCTTCTCATTCGTGAAGCACTGTATTGGTCTCTCATGTTGAGACATTCGAATTTTCGATTTATTCGAAATCGAATATTTTTGCTTTCGAATATCGAATATTTCGAATAAATGAAAAATTCTAATGTTTTAACATAAGAGACCAGGGTGGTGCTATACGAAAGAGAAGAAGAGCTTTGGGGCTTTCCAATTCTCAAATATCTGGGAGTTTAAATTGTTTTCTGCAATGTTATTGAAGCTATAAAAATTATTCGATTTTTATTCGGTCCAAAGTATAGTTATCGCTGTGCAGGTTCTTCTTCATTCATTTTCTGTCTCGTTTTTTTCATTCATCTGCTCATTTTGTACTTGTTTTCTTTTATTTTTGCTGCAGGCTTCATTCAGCTCCATAAATCGGTTCTGGAATGAAAAATGGAAGGATTTCGTTAGGCTCTTGCGCCTGCCTCTAGAAGAATCTGACCCTTACTAGTTTTTCTATGGGATGGCGTTATCTTTTCTCACTTATTTATAGGCGCTCAACTATTCATTACTAATTTGTTTTTTTTTGTTAAAACATCTATTTATTAAATTATTTATTTATTTACGTTGAAAAGCTAAGGAATTGGGAAGAGCGAGCTGAGAAAAAGTAAAAATCAACGATGGTTTGACTTGGAAGAGCAAATCAGAAAAAAAATGTGTTAGAAAAAACTGAATGAAAGAAAGAGATAAAAACAAGATAAAGTTTAAAAATGAAATCTTCAGCATAGGCCGTCCCTGTGATGTTTGCAATACGGATGAATTTGAGCCTGTACTATTTATTTACTCGGTTTGTTCCTTCAAGGTGTGCCTCCAAACAATTCATAATAGAATGAAATTTGTGAGCGAGATATAACTAAAATAACAAGAAAAAACCGGGAAATACGAAAGAAAACTTCCATGGGTAAAGTAGAAATGTGCGATGTTCTTGCCGAAACGATATTTAAAACATTGTACAACAGCAAGGTGAATACGAATTGTGACGGAACGCATCACAAATAAGTGAATAAATAAATGAATAGATGAATAAACAAATAAACAAATAAATAAATAAATACTGGCCTTTCATATATTCTTCTCAGCTCACATATTTACGTATGTTATTAATTGCGTTTTTAAATAACCATTTGTTCTCGTACCACAACTACAAGCAGGACCCCCTTGTAGGGAACAAATATGTTGGCAAGGAACAATGTATATTTCTGTGAAACACACTCGTGCAAGGACAACCTAATTACGGAACTTCCTCAACAAATTCCCTATCAGCAACGCCATAGAACTACTCCTGGGGTGAAGCGCTTATTGTTACTCCTCACATCTCGTGCTCTTCCGCAACTCTTTCCTTGGAATTGCGATTCCCTTTCAGAAATAGGGCTCCCCGCTTGTGTTTACGAGCAATCCCCAGTTCCATGCCGCTTCTTCAGTTCATCTCTCCCTTATTTGGTTTTCTTCTCCACAGCTTCCTAGTACATTGTTCTCAGCGACGACAGCGCCACCTGCGCCTCAAATGCACTGAGTCGCGCCATCCTCCTTCCTCCTTTCGACCACGGCCATTCACGGGCCTGGCTTTTTGTCTCCTTCATGATGCTTTTCAGTCCTTAGCTGATTTGCGCAGCGTGTTAATTTATAGTTGTGTTGGTTGTTTGTCCAGAAATAACTTCCAGCTGCGATATCCACGAGAAGACTATGATTTTAGCAAATGGGCTACCTCGAATCCCTTGCTCAACGCAGGCGTCAGAATCATTGCATAATTTGGGGTGGTGGAGGGCGCTGTTGACGTCATGGATTACTCTACGAACTATGAGGAGAGGCTCTCTCTGCTTCTCCAGCAGCTGCAACTCACTTCTGTTTTAAGTATTAGAGTACAAAATCGCACTGTGTCCCTGCCGTTTCCTTCGCCCTCGGTTGGGTTGATCGGCTAAGTCTTAGACCTGGATGCAGATTCCTGAGATTTCCCAGGGTAAATGTGTCAAATCCCATGATCACAATAGGTAAGTGTGCGTGGTCTCAAAACACATATCTGAAGTAATCCTAGTGGTGCACGCTGTATTTGGTAGCTTTACCCATCCCCATCTGCGAAGGCTTCCAGTGCATTCCTCTAACTGGGCCTGGATGCGCCAGTTAGAAAGATTTATGATCCCTACACCCATGAGTGTGGTAACGCATCTGTAGCAGCTGGATTTAGACGATATCACTAATGGGTAAATTTACTCTTGGGTTATAGATAAAAGGTAAACTTCAACATGTTTTGGACGCGTTTACCATGGGTAACCTCAATTATCCGTCCCGGTTCTTGTCGTAATTCTGCGCCTGGATCCATCCTTGAGACTACCCAGTCTATTCGTGCCGACGCCTTATAAACGATGGGTAAACTTGTGGTATTGTAGGTATTAACACTTTTACCCTCGGTAATCTTGATGGTGCATCCGGCTCATGGAGTTCGATAGCTATGATCACGGCCCGAATCCATACTGGGCAATCCTTTAAAAATAGCTGTGCCACAGTTGCCCATTGGCTTTCTATGTACATATAGATCGCCGTTCTTAAGCGTGTGAGGTTACCCCCCTTTAAGGCCCACCAATGTTTTGTTTTGAACAGACTATCAAACAAACAAATAAATAATAAATAACAAATAAATAAACAAATAAAGGCGGCTACCAAACCACATCCAAATCACTCCACATGATGAGGGCCAACGCCATTGCATCGTTTCCATGCAACTGATTGTTACGCTTCCGTAACAGCAAAACAATCGCCATAAACAAAGGAATCAGAGCCGATTTCCTCCATCCACGGGTTTCCGATCTCGAGACTAGGATTTCGAGCGCCCACTCAATGCGGATTTATGACATTTCTCCGTTCGCAATTCTGTTTTGCATTACGTTAATTGAGTCTGCTCGTAAGTGCACAGTGCAATTAATTGTGGCGATCGTTTAACGCTGCGGTCTTTGTTCTTTTGAAGTGCTGCATTAGCGATTTCGCGTGAATTCCAGAATTCCATTTTTGCATAGAAACTCTTGCCGAGGATTCACATTGTTCGTTTGTTGAGCCGGTAGAATTCATGCATAGTATTCCTGAGAGATTTTTGGAATGAACGAGTGGACGTGATTGCCTCGGAGTTCCCCTCGGTTTGCCTATGGAAACTGTTAGGTGGGCGGATAAGTGATGTCCGAAATTCCTCGAAAATTCTTTTTATTCGAAAAATTGATAAAACCAGGGGAGAAGTCAAAGATAGTCTATTGCCTCTGCTGTATAAAGTCCAATTTTCAAACAGGACCTCTCCACCATTATAACGCCGAGCTTTCTTGCGGAAACTCGCTGGGTTCCCCCCGAAAATCCCCGGTTTGCCCTCGGAAACCCACAAAACACCGGTGGTATGTCCATAAGCTACAGGAAAAGCAGTTATAATCCGTGCAATAGTCTGGCCTCAGCCAGCAGCAGTAAATAATGCTAATTGTAGTGGAATTTGTTAAGCTGTATCTGAGAAGCTTGTCCACTCCGAGGGGGGGAGGGGACCGGAACCATAGGACCTTTCTGAGAATGTTCGTCAGTCCGAATTTTGGGACAACCGTTGGGAGCCGGAAGTTCGACATTTCGAATATTTGAACACAGGATTGGTCTTAAAGTTTGGGATATTCGAGTAAACAAAATTAATGAGGGTCCTAGAAATTTTGAAATTTTGAAAAATCTCTGAGATTCATGAACGCGTAACCAGGCAAAATCGGGCTAGTAAACCAACTTTGAAGGTCTGCGTCTTCTGACATCGCGTTGTCTATAAGATAACCAATCATGGTAACCCTGGTTGGAACCAATCATGGAAACCCTGGTTGGTTTGCGTGGTTAGCGTTTCGCTCTGGGTGCCGAAAATTACTACATTCAAAAAATGGGGTAGGTTTCGAAAGTTCCTTAATTCATCGAGCATTCGAAAAGACATAACAGTTCGATAATTCGGCAATTCGAATATTCGAGATCCGCAATATTCGGAAATTATCTTTTAATATGAAATTCCAATACACATTTGAACTTCTACGAGTCATAAAAAAAGCATCAACAGCATACTTCCGTCGACGTGGCTCGTAAATCCAAAGGGCATTTTCATGTCTGAAAAAGCCCAGTGCTTGTTTTCTTCGCATTCTCGTTTCTGATCCCCATCATGTGAGAATTATCCCTAATGGTGTCCTTTTGAATCTAATATCCGTCTCAAATGTATAGTGTAATTGGATAGGCGCACATGGGAACCGAAAAGTCCGCTGAAGGGGATTGGAGTGGTGGTAACATTTGGAGGAAAAGGAACTTCAGGCTAAGGACTCCTCGCTGAGCTCCCAGGCGTGAAACACTCTGACCGTCGTTGTGTAAAAGAGCATGAGTTCTCCGTGCGTTAGCTGCGCCGTACTTTGAGCGCCATTCCCACAGGAATGTGGAAAAAGAATTCATATCCTGGATTTTCCTCTGTAATTTCCTGTGGAGTTCAATTTTCCCTCGGGCTTCGCTGTTCTTGTCGCGTAATTGTTCACTCCGTGTTTATAAGCACTCTGTAACTGACTGGCTTCCTTCTCCATCGCTATGGCTTCACTTCACGAATCCCTATTGTTTGATCTCCTTAAGGTAGTTTTCTCCGTCGGCAAAGTGCTCGTTCGTCCGTCTGCGATGCGAAAAAAAAGCGACGGACGTCGAATCGCATAGCGACCATTGTGTGTCGATTAGCAGCCGTCGTTATATGTGGTTGCCGTCGAGTATCGCATGGATTAGCATCGCATCCGCTGCATTGAGTCCGCTTGCACGTGCAGCGTGGTCCGAATGGACCTCTGCTCTCCAGCGAAAGCCACCTTCGGGTGCGTGACTCTGAAGGCAGAATAGCGTTTTGCTGAAAATGGGACCATCGGGGTCTGCTCAGTCCACTCACGTCACCTTACACCTGTGAATTCACCGACGCTTTCCTAGCTCATATCAGGACATATCATCATTGAGACTACCCAGGGTAAATGAGTTCATTCCCGTGTTAAAGATGGGTAAAACTGCGAGTCCTAGCACGTTCACCCTGGGTAATCCCAATGATGCTTGCGGCGACAGGGCATCTTTGGGAACCTGCACTGCTCCTCCGAGATGTCCACTGTAGCAATTCTCTTGGAGCAACTTCAGAATCCTTCAATTCTCCAGTGATTTTTTTTTATATTTTACCGTCTTTTCCTGTGAAATTTCATAGTATCCTCAGAAGAAGAACATTTTCATAAAGTGGAAGACAACTCCGATTTCCAATCAAATTTGCTCTGCTAGGATTTGCTTGAGACCAAGAGCTCCATACCATCAGGCAACAACAAAGGACCTCAGGGCATGAATTTAATTCTCTTTTCACGATAAGCATAGTATTTTTGGAATAGAGGCTTCTTCTCGCCTTGATAATTCACCTACGTACCTGTACTCCTAGATTGATAATATCTGGCCTTAAATGTGCAGTCATCCATAAAAGTCAGTGGACAAAACTTCCAAAAATTTGTCAGAAAGGAACTTCGTCCGATTATTACCACAAACCTTGTTCAATTACGCCAAGACCTATTGTACCAATCCCCTAAATAAATTGATTGG
>JARK01001612.1:211757-224058 GCA_000688135.1 Ancylostoma ceylanicum
GGGGGGGGTATACGAACTTGGTGCGGTAAATCAATGAGTGGCATACTGTTGTGTGCTGTGAACATAAGAGGGTCAGTCTTCCAAGCATAGCTGCCCCTCATTTTTTTTCTATTTTGAAACCGCCCCTCTAAATTTTTTTCATCTGAGGGTTTAAATGGTGTGGGATGGAACACTGTTAGGGTACATCCAAATTTGAAGTGGGAAAATATAATTATGCTTTACCCGCCGAGTATTCCTATCAGAATGTTGAGCTCATCTCAGTGAACCAGTAGACGTTGCGCCAGTTAACACAGACTTGATCAGTTTCAGCTCAGCACTCGTGGCGCGACCCATGAATGTCTACTGGGCGCATTGTTGTCGCATTCTAACGCATATATTCAGAATACATACAATAGATGTACTTCGTTTTCCTGCGTGTACCACGCTAATCCAAAGCTAAGTATGAGCTCTGCATCCCTCGGTACCCACAAATGTGTCAGAATCTCACACACGAAAGTTTTCCCGAGTATGCCTTCAAGCGCGTGAACTTTCAAAGACAGTTCTGATTACGGGACCTACCGTATCAGCGTACAGTGCTGCTTAACCACTTGTGTGTCGCAGAATCGCGCCCCATCTGATCCGCTGCACCGCATAGCCTACGCGATGCGGCAGACCCGCTGGGTGTTGCCGTTGTCGAGCTTTGCCGGTATTGGTTTTTCTTCCTTATGTTCTTACTCAAGTGCTTGGAAATGAAGAGAACGACTAGAAAAGAACGGTGAAAACACCGCCTGACCATAGCAGCGTCCAGGTGGTCTGCCGCGCCGCGTACATAGGCGGTGCGGCGCGGCGGAACAAACAGGCGGTATTCTGTGGTGGAGGAGTGATTGATTGGCACTGCACCCTCCCAACGGAATGCTCAGGATGATCCTCTTGTGTTTTTAGAGATGAGAATGGCCCATAACCAGTGAAATTTCCCACTTCTGAACAGCCCTCTAGCTTCTTGTACGAATGCTGTAGGGAATGCATACATTTGACGACATGCTTTGAACGTGCATCTGTGGGAAAACAATTCTGTTTCTTCATCTGAATACGGCAAATGTTTCTTTTTTCCCCTGATTCCCAGTACTAAACTCGTCATTATAAGGGGAAACTATGAAAGTGCCCTATGTCACATTCATCATTAGCTTTGAATTTTCCACGCCTGAAGGGCTCTTCCGCTTTTTTCGAACCATCAGGGCTTTTTGTGCCCTCTGCTTCTGGGCTGAAGCGCACGTTTCTCCAGTGTTGACTGGCGCTTTACTTGTTTTCCAGCGAAACGTTTGCACGGGGCAAAGAGCCGTTACTCGATTACTTCGCGCGAGTTTTTCACCTGTGCGACCACGTGTGAAACGTGCTCTTTAGCGCGAGCAGCGAGTACACGTCGCGGTCGAGTGCGTCCATGGAGCCGGAGCGAGTGATGTCCAGTTGATTTCAGGCAGTTGCCGCGTCTCACACTGCGTCACCCATCGGTCGACGGATCCGCGATGCCGCTCGCTGTTGACGGAGAAGAGCTGCCGAACGACTTCCTCACCATTCGCACCACTCAGCGACGATGGACGGAGTCCGAATCAGTGAGTTTTATTCTCTTGGTTACTGTAAGGCTACTGTAAGACCGCCGGTAGAATACTGTATGTCAATTGCTGTCAAAATGATTCCATCACCATTCGATTTGCCTTGAGAGACCTTTCGAGAGACCTACTCATTGTCGAGGTTAACGTTCGGTTTACTGGTTTGCTCCAAGTAATCGATATATCGATCGATGCCCTTATCTGGGCCTTATCTTTTGCAGCGGATACACACGCAATGAACAGGCACTCAAGCTTAAATTTGATCACTTCTGTCACTTCCAGCCTTCGCATAGAGAATGTCCATGTTTATACTTCGTCACGCTGCGACTGTCGCGCACATACAAACTGTTTAAAAACGGCTGGTCCCATATGGGAGCATCGCATACTGTGGTCGCGTCGCGGTAATTGGCAGGTGCCCGTCGCCGCTAGTATAAACATAGCTTATAGCATCCAGCATCGCTTTTAATACGTATCGACTGCCCCGCAGTTTACGCAGCAACGACACCAGCGATGCTCCACATAAAATCGATACATATCTGGTTCAAGGTCGCTGGCGACAGTGACGCGGTGAAGTATAGCCTACAAGGGCGATACTATAAATCCTCAATAAACTGTCGAACGCAACAAAACTTGAGGTATTTCCAGAATTCGCTAGTATAAAATAAAATAAAATGAGTCGATGGAAAAGTTTTGACGACAACGGAAGCGATGCGTATTGATTGCGCCGACGCAAAGTATTCCGAACGCTGCGATAACCAGGGGTTGTAGGCATCATTGAGATTACCCTGGGTAGAATGTGTTAACGCCCGTGCTAATGACGAGTGAATTTTTCCGGTGTTAACGCGTTTACTCTGGGTAATCTCAATGATGCATGCGGTCCTAGCAGAGTATGGAAATGCCGTCAATAACTTTATATCACCTAACTAAGAAAAAAGGAAGAAAAAACCGTACAAGATTGGAAATTTAGGCCAACGGTCGCTTTTTAAAGGACACGTCGCGGCGCTGCGTATCGACAATGCGCCAAGAGTCGACGCGCAGGGAGGACTCCACTTTTTGGGGCACAAGAACCTTATTATTTCAATACAGTACATAAGATTGTCGATTGGCCTTCATCTACTGCGTGGGAGAATTCATGGCGAACCTCTCAAATCATGGAGAGCCGAGTCGCAGCCTTCACTTCCACTTCGCTTTTTCTGGAATCTTGAGAGTGAATTTGACCAAATCCTCTCCCCAGGGACAATATTCATTAGTCCTCGCCAAAGCTGTCTCTACCAACTTCCGGCTGCTCGAGTGTAGACGACTAACATAGACGAGACGGGGCAAATTGAATGAAATTAGGACTAACTCATCCATCACCCAGCAAAATATGGATATGTTTAGACAGGCGCGCGAGCATTTCTGCTGCTTTCCCACCATCGAGTGTCAAGAAATTCAATTGTCCAGTAAATGCTTTGATTTCCGTTCGCTTGGCCCACATTCTATGGTTGCCACTTTTTCAGAGGCTGAATTCTGTTCTATCCATCGTGGCCAAATTTGGCTTTGTGCAGAATTCTCCACGACCTGTAGGTACCAAACTATTAGGCTGTCCCATAAATAATGGCCGTTTTGAAGCCGAGCTTCGCAAGGTGCATAACTGTAAAAATCACGGAAATGAAAGAATGACAAAATGGTCCTAGAATGTGAATGGCGCGCGCGTTGTGTTTGCGGATCATTCAGTAATTGTCTACCTAGCTTCTGAATTGGTGTGGTTATAAAGTTTCAAATTTTCTTGGCTACGGCCATTATTTTTGGGACAACCTAATACATATGTACATTTGAGCAAATGCTAGCAGTGTTATTTAGATTTAGGATAAGTAAGTTGGTGTCAGCTAGTTTTTGTGAACCTTCTTCGACAGACACTAAGTTTTACAGTGGTGGGCAAGCCGGACTTTAGTTTCCATGTTACATTTCTCAAGTAATCTAGAACTTGATACAGAAAACCCCCCTAAATCACTATGGTCTCCCCGAATTGCTGCTGTCAAGCCACTTGATTTTCTGGAATGCCAAGAACCCCCTTCTTAACTTCATTCATCTTCCTTTCGCGGATCTGGCGAAATCCGTCCGAGACAATTGCGCTTTATTCGTTCCTCCAGGTTGACTGCAATTGGTGGGCCCTAGGCCAACTATAGCACGATGCTGCAGCACTAGGTGTTACGTAAATGTAGGTCTAATTTAAAATTGATGGCTGCGGCACTTCGAAAAATTGGCTTCCAGGAAAAAATTCGTGTTATGAATAACTGAAAATCATCGACGGCATAGAATGAGCAACCGAATTTTGACTTCATCATTTCCTGGGACTCGTTAGAAGAATAGCGAAACGCTGTGCTGGAGTCTTCCTGAGCTAGCGCTTCTTTTTTTCCAGCCGTCTCCAAGCAATTTCCTAGGAATCCGTTGAAACTGCCGAAATAATAACATTGTTGCGTTCACAGCCATGCAGTCACGCTAACCAGCACTTCGCCTTCGGAGAATTTCGGAGAAGGCGCGGAGCTCTCACCTCCTCCACATTCTCTTCCACATGCAGTCATTCACAGAAACTCACGCCCAAATTTTCAAGACCGTTCAGGTCACCTTCCCTTTTCGTCAGCGCTTGGAATACTAATTTATATGTCCTTTGGTCCTCGAACCTGGGCCTGGGTGCGTCATTCAGATTACCCAGGTGAACGCGTTAATCCCTGCTCTGGGTAAATTTGTACGGTGTTGACACGTTTATTTTGGGTAATCTCAATTATGCACGAGGCCTCTGAACATTCTGGTGATGCGCTCAAATTCTGCTATAATACCAATGTCAGAAGGTCGAAAAAAATACACATATAAGGAGTGAAACGTAACAGAAAGTAATTAAGGATCGAAATATGAGCTGTGTGTGGTAAGCTGGCAATGTGTATTTTTGCATAAAGCAGAATATTTTTTCAAAGTGGAGATAAAACACCTAATCTTATCCAGACTTAGTACTGCTGAACCTTCCACATCTTCAACGCAAAGAGCGACCGCTCTCCTGGGGGATTTCGCAGCGGTGTGACCTGAAATAGTGGCTTACCCAAAGTAGGTTTCGCCGTACTTCTAGAAATTTTTCAAAAAGAGTCTTACAAGGAAAGCGTTAACGACGCGAGCAAGTGGTAGCCTGACAGCGCAAATTCTTGGCTATCTGGTGGTGCCAAGTGCGACTTCTGATTGCAGATGTCACAGACAGAGCAATCGATAAATCGATTAGCAGCCAAAATTTCCGTTTACTTACGCGTATTCGGAGCCATTGTCGCATGGATTTTTTTTTTTTGATACAGTAAAAACTCTCCAAATCTTTCACTTGACCTGTGGTAGTGCTCCGCTGCAGTTTACGCTATTTTTTATACCACTGTTTATTCATTTTCGCACATATATACACAAGTAATGTGTTCCGATTTTTTGTGAATTAATGCTGTGGGAATCTTGAAAAACCCAGAGAAGAAAAAGAAAAGACAGGTGAAGAAAGGACAAATCCGTTCATCTTCTAAGCCATATTTCTTTGTGTTATCTTCCATCAGTTACGACTTGAATCCATCTGCTTTCTGATGAGAAGCAATTCATCCTTTCTTTGTGGCATACGGTCCACGCCAGCCAACTACGTTTTGGCCCAGCTTCTTCCTACTCGATCGGTTTTATGCTCTTCAATGACATAAAACAGGGACACGGAAATTCTGGATTTTTGGCCGATTCTCTTATAAATTTTCATAGAAAATCAAGAATGGATGGATATGTGATGAACTGCATATCAAAAATTCGCCATGAATTACTCTTTCAGATAATATTGAAGGTTTGACAAAAAATGTTTGTCAGCACGTTCACAAAGACGTCGAGATTTTAGTGCACGTTCCTAGTTTACCACCCTAATATAATTGGAGCATTGATGTCAAACTCTGATTTTCTGAAAATAACCCACGTGTAAACTGACCTCAGCGACGTGACTAGTTGCCTCAGTAACTGAGGAAACTAGCCACGTCGCTGTGGTCAGTTTACAAAACTTCTAGAGCGCTTATGGATGTACTCAATTACATATTTACTCGTTTACTTATTTGCCTGCTTGTTTACTTAAATACACTTAACCTTATATCAGGTTGGTACAGATAAAATGTCGTTTTTTTTTTGGAAATTTATCCATTGACCGCTCCTGCTCAACTTTCCATTTGCATGTAGGCACATCATTAGTGTTGGGTGACTGCAGCGAAACCTGTTCGCCAGATCGCTTGTGGTCTGACTGGGATCCTCTTCGATCGTTTCCTTCAGCTGCTCCATGTACACCACCGATGGAGCGCTAGGTCATCGGTGGTCGACTGCGTCATCTTCGAGGCTTTCATTTCCAGAGCGAAACTTTTGAAACCATCGCTGGCACTGCCGCTCACTGATGACGTCCTGCCCAAAAGCATCGCACAAGTCTCGATGAGGTTCGGCCGCTATCTTGCCTCTTTTGAAGTCGTAGACCAAACAGTATCGAATGCCACTCTTGAGATCTGCCATTTCTGAAATTCTCAAGGACCAGGAATTGACCGCCTGGAGCAATAACAATGACGGAAGATAACCTACACGCATCTCTTCACAACGGCACTTATTGCTCCCTATAACGGGAATTATTCTGTAGAAATAACTACCAGAATCCAACCGACATTTCATCTATACCAACCTAATATTATAAATAAACAAGTGAAACTATTATGTGCGGAGGCCAGCCTCTGTTAAGCGTGCCGCGTCCAGATTTAGTACTCCTCGAGGCGAACGCCGTCCGCAGCTTGGCCCCACTCTGCGGCTGCCCGTCCTGTTTTTTCCTCGCGAAAACGCGCGTCCGCTGCTGGGCAGGCGCCAAAACACTTTTCGTAATGTATTTATATTTGCTCTCGCAGAAATACGATTCGTTTGCGTTTCCACTTGGAAACACCTTGCACCTGCCGCGGTGATCCACGTGCTGCTGGATCCGGGGAAAACATTGCCTATTTTAGGAATATCTACTTCAAAGGAAATTTTTGCGGAATCTCCAGGCCAGAACTGCTGTGGCAGTAGCGATTTAAGAGAATTTTCACTTTCTGGAGGGTCCACGAGGGTAAGAGGAGGCGCTTCAATGTGCAACCGATTTCCATATCACGCTTCCTAAGGAACGGCACGTAGCTCAATAAATGCTTCCCAACGAGCAGGTCAATAAATAACTTCGCACTTCGCGTTAGAAAAAACTTCATAAATTCTCCCGCGCGTCTCTTTCGCTGTTTCCGATTATGGAAAATTTATGGAGAATAGCGCTGAGTGCTGGTGCACATTCTTCATAGGGATGGTTCCCGTTTGTCCGGTGGGGAGAAGTTCATTCTGATCGTGAGAGACAGCCTACAAATCCGAGAATCTCGTGAGGGTGTCAATCTAGCAAATTGAAATATATCTAAATTTTGACGGCCTTCCGTTATTTCAATTAAATTTAGGTTAATTTTCTGTTTGAATCAGTTTCAATGGAATTTTTTTTTGGCAAAATGATACTCAAAGGTAAAAGTTAGCCGCATGGATACATTGCTGAGATTACCCCGGGTAAATATGTTCCCGGTCGTATTACGAAGGAAAAATTTATGGGCTGTAACAATTTTACCCTGGGTAGCCTCAATGATGCATGCGGGCTTAAGACAGTCAAAAATCGAGTCTCGTGCTACAACATCGAACGTTTTGTTCAAGGCGGACATGGTAACAGTGTATTTGAATGAATGAATGAATGAATGAATGAATGAATGAATGAATGAGAGAATGAATGAATGAGTGAATGAATGAATGAATGAATGAATGAATGAATGAATGAATGAATGGGGGAATGAATGAATGAATGAATGAATGAGAGAATGAATGGATGAATGAATGAATGAATGAATGAATGAATGAATGAATGAATGAATGAGGGAATGAATGAATGAATGAATGAATGAGGGAATGAATGAATGAATGAATGAATGAATGAATGAATGCGTGAATAAACGGATGAATGCGTGAGTGAATGGATGAATGTGTGAATGAATGAATGAATGAATGAATGAATGAATGAGTGAGTGAGTGAATAAATAAATAAATAAATAAATAAATAAATAGGTAAATAAATAAACAAACAGATAAATAAATAAATTGCCTGCGAAACTCCATCTGGATCTGTGCTATCCACCATCCTGCTGCTAGACCCCCGTTAAGCATGAAATGCCCATCCGAGAGGGAATTACAAGATCCGAAAATGGAGAAACACATCCGTTCACAAACTAGGTGTTCCTCTTTATGCGGTTTTATACTTGAAATGATAATGAGTATATTCAGCACATGGTTCTCCAAGGATACGAGCTAATCTCTGTGACATTTTATTACCCATCCTGGATGCATTCCCATAAACTGGCTCGATCTAGCTGCGAGTTTCTGTGAAACTTGGCAGAATTGGAGAGAAAAACTCCGCCCACAAGAGCAGACTTGCGGACAGATTTTTCCCTGAAAATTAGCTTTCGGCATGTTTCCGCTGTTGTCTGTTCTGTTACCCTCGTCGTCGTGCCCTGCTATGTCTTGCCCTCCCCTCCAAATACGTAACGTCCATGCAAAATATCCATTCATCAGCGAGAAGTCTCGCAATTTGTTCGAGGTGTTGTGTGGCGTCATCCATCCATCCATGGATTCATGTATGTGCTGAGTATTTCCTGCGTCTCTGGATTTGTGTCGCGTAATTAATTCCGAGCCCCCTGCGAGTCGCAGCCACCGTTGCCGGACACGTCGTCGTCGTGTCGCCGACGACCTGAATGGCTTTCACAACTGGCCACTGAACACGCCCGGCTCGTGTGCGTCTACCAGCCTGCGTCTCCGGGGCCGCTACCCATTGCGATTTACCCGCGCCAACAAAACCAAAACAAGAATGCAGCTGCTGTGAGGAAATGACATCAATTCGGCCAGATTATTTGCCTCTGGATGAGAGCGCGTGGGAGCTGGGATAATTCAAGGGTGTTCGTGGGGAGGGGGGTACTTGATGTGCTTCTCTTGCCGAAGCCCTTGGCTCGCCGGCCACCCACCACCTCTCGCTGTCGTCAGGGAAGGCCTGAGCCTCGGCCGCTCCCCGGCACTGCTCGTGACGTCCAGCCCGCATCTTCCGCGCCGCGCCGATGGCTGTTTTGTCGTCGTTGAAGGCGGAAACAGCTGAAATTCTTGTGGCGCGGTTAATTACTCAACGAGGCGGATCGATCTCTCGAGACAGCCAGCTCAGTGACGACTACAAAAAGCAGCCAAGTGACGTCATCTGGTCTGACCATCTGCCACTGGGCAATTTGAGCTCTTTTACAGCTTCTCCACAAACTTTTCTCCACAATCCCGGTACTTGTACCCTCACAAATATCACTTTCGCAATGGTTTCAATCCGTAGTTTGCACCTGCCGCCGTTCCTCCAACCTCAGTACAAAAATCGCCGGCGAAGCTCCCAATTTATGCACGTTCTCTGCGTCTCCGCCGCTCCACTGCTCTTCATTTCCAAGCTGTGGCTCCTCCTAGCCCATCCATCTAACATAATAAGCCTATTTACATAGCAAAATATTCGTCCAGTTGATGGTGCATCCCTGCTTGCCATCGCTAGGGTATTCGCTCTTGGCCTCTGACGCCGTCCTCCACTCTTCACTCATCTCTCTTTGCAATTTTTATCGTTTTTTCCATGTCTACCTGGTTTTTGGACATTTTTCTCTTCCCTTAGTTATTTCTGCTATGGATTCCACCAGGTTTTTCCTTTCAAATTCCTTCTGCTCCACGAAGCTATCGTGCCCCACCTTCACATATACAGCTTTCCCTTTTCGCCTCCGTCTCCCTCAATTTCTGCCCTCGTCATGTCAATCCGACGGCTTGTTAGGCGATATGTCATAAGCGGGTTATTGGCCTCGCTTTTATTGCTCTCTAATGAGCCGACCGTATTTCCCCTTCAACGCCGGCCTTTCTCGAGAATTCTCTTGCTTAATGTGGTGCTCAGGATTTATTTGATTTTGCTTTGATTTTTCTACTTCTAAATTTGTCCAAGAAAATAGCATGATTTCTGCAGGAATTGGTGCGCTTCTTTGGTCATAGACAGGCTGTGAATTGGAGCATTTTTTGTGAATTTACAGCGAAGTCTCGGGTTGCAGTTTTTCGGAGTTTCGCTGTTTTCTCGGTTTATTATTTTTCTCCCACTCTCTGAGTCCTCAACACACCAAGAATTTTCTGGATAACTTGTTCATTTGTTTCCTTACTCAAATTGCACCATAAGCTTAGTCTTACTACCACAGTCTAAAGAGTAACTGAAAGATTACAGAACTAACATGCTCATGATGACTTAAATGTGATTCTTCATCACCACCATCGCCTGGGTTCAGTTGCTGTACCTCCATCTAGGGATTCATGAACGATCTCTGGAAGGTGGGTGTAGGACGTTATACCTGGAATAGGCGAAACGGACGGGCTCTGCGATTGACTAGTTGGATGAATTGAGCATTCGCAGAGTTCGGTCGCAGCGCTCCTTTCCAGGTGTAATGTTCCACATCCAAAGCGGGCATATTTTGCCGAGAAAAATGGCAATACTTTGTCCAAGTGACTCGTATCAGTCAATAATGTCCAGTGGCACTAATGATAGCAAGATATGCCACATTTTGCTAGTGAACTTCGGCCAATCAGGAGCCGTATCCAATATATTTGGCCGTTGGAGGAAAAACACAGTGGGTATAGGTCCATTCCCACTCGTTTTTATCCACTCTGCTATCCAGTATAACTCATCCATCTACGTTTTCATTTCTTGGCGCAAGTGCGGTGTCTCGGCGAGAGTCAGCACAAAATGAAGATGGAGTAGATGATGGATCGTTATCAAGTGGAAATCAACCGGATAAAGATAACCTGCAGTGAAACATATGGATTCGCATATCCGCGGATATGTTTTTATTGGATAGCAGATTGCCTAAACCATACTAGCACATCCACTAGAGCGCGTTTATACGACTGGATAAAGTATATGTTGGATACGGGCCCTGGATGAGCGGTTACTTAGTAAGAACCTTTCCTGTCCAGCGTAGGAGGGAAAATCGCCGTCATGTTCATGTTTTGAAGCGCTGGAGTGCTATAAGAAAGTGAGGTATCAAGAAGATTTAGCTTCCCAACGCATACATTCTCACTCCTCTTTCGACTAAAAAACACATTCCAATAAGCCCGACCACCCTCCGACAGAAATCCAATGATGTAATAGAAATCCAGGAACCGGGTGGAGCATCAGCTTATCTGCAAATCCCACATCTAGCCATGATGTATCTCCAGCGAGTTACCTAATCCCCACACGTCACGTCATTCCAGGAAAACGAGAACTCGTCCGAGCGCGGCTGCCGCTATGGCTTCCGGGCACGAAATGATAAATCTGCGCAGCCGCCATTTGTGCCACCGTAAGCTTTGGCGTCGAATAATGTGCGCCAAGGTGTCTATGGTGTATAAAACACAATCCCCGCACAAATTTACGACGTAATCCGCTGGAAGGGTGCATGACTGCGTTTTCATTCACTCATTGAAGTCGTAAACGGTTGTTTATCGGTGCCCATTGTTGAGGGCAATTATAACTATAATCAAACACCTGAGTACAGGGATATTCTGGATTATTAGGCTTAGGAAAAAATTGAATTTTTGGAAAGAAAGAAGATAAGGAAAAATAGGAGAATTTCATCCGAAGGGGCTTGAGAAAGTTTTGTATTCTGGAGCGAAGAGCAGGTTCGAGTCCTTATCCTCCAACTGTTATTCAGGCCTGACACAGCGTAAAAAAAACGTCGCAAAAACCACTTACAGAGTCGGTCGGGAATTACAGTTATATTGTATTGGATTTAAATTTTAATCCTAGCTTTAGTCTTACACTACAGAAATTTTAGGACCGGAATTTTACATTACGGGAATTTTTGCACTGCAGAAACTCGCCTCTTTGGTCTGCCGCGTCGCATCGCTCACGCGGCGCGGCAAACCAGCTGGACGCTGCGGCGGTTGCACGAGATACGTTCCCCAAGCAAGTCGGGAGCCTGCCGCATACCGCAAGTCCTCTTGTTGTCTGCGTCTCCGACCAATAACAGGTCCTTGTACTGCCTCCACCCACCCTTTCCCTGTCTGTGCTCATGCGTCTCGCGGCTACCGCGACGCAGCTGGGGAACGCACCTCATGTAATCCGCAGTCGTCGGTATTGATGTCTTCTTATTTTTTTTCTGCCGTCTTCCAACGTGTCTTTGTTTTCACTCCGCAAAGCATGTGCAAAACATCAATAGCCGCAACGCCTGACAACCACGACACCCTGGTCCACCGCCCCGCGTGGAGAGTGCGACGCGGCAGACAGGACGGGCAGTTTTCTGTGGTGCAAACACTATTGGAAGCACTGTATGTGCCTACACCACACAGATTTCGCATCGTGATACGCACTATTCCACGCCTAAGGATACCATAGCTCAAATAACGTCTGTGTGGATTTATCACCTTCCCTTCCAGCTTTCCGCTGCTTGTCCCACGTCCGCCTGTGAAGTACCTGTTCCGGCAGCCAGGAATGTCCAACCGCGAATGCTTGCCGTCATTATATTACATTTAATGAATCGCGCGCGACTACTCGATTACCGCTGGCAACGGTGGCGACGCCGACGACGGCAGGTGAAGTGGTTTGTCGGCTCCACGCCCCCCCCCCCCCCCCCCCC
>JARK01001612.1:224270-291527 GCA_000688135.1 Ancylostoma ceylanicum
CCGCTGCTGCCGAAGCGGCGTATTCATCCGATTCACCTCATTAATATGCTCGCCTGGGAACTGCTGCCGTTTCGCCGTCGACGATGATCACCGCCAGACGATTCATCAGGGTAAGCGGCTCAATGGATCTACGATCAACCAGCGCTGTACACTATTTGGCTTCGTTGTTAGCGCCTCTAAGGGCATTTGGGGTTTCATTGATTGTTGCTAGGGATGCGCTTAGTGCATAATCTGAGTTCATGGAGCATGTGGGACTGGACTGACTCGCATGTGTCTAGACGCCTCAAGCACTGTCAGGTTAATCTCTTCTGAGACGTGGTTTTTCTGCTCTCAGTTGACTGATTGGTGGTATCAACGGCCAAAAGCTGCTTTTCCTTGTCTTTTGGGAGGGCAGAAGAAATTGGGAAACATAGCTCTTTCACTTTTTTGGTGTTTTTCTTGCTCTAATAAATAGACATACCTGGAAATGTACTTCTACTAACGCTCTCTTTGATAAAATTAAAAAATATAATCGGATCCTGAACACCTGCGCCAATAATAATCATTCTAAGCCCTAAGGAAGGAATGGCGTTTTACACATGTCCTACATCGAAGATCTTATCCTGAGTCAGCCGAAAATTCGAATTTTAAACGATCAAGGAAGAATAATACGTATGTATATACAGCTCTGCTGGGAAAGTCCTAACGCCTGCAGGGCTTCGTTTTTCTTGAATATTTGAATTCTCGAATAAGTTCCTGGATTACTAAATGATTTGCCCTTATCGAGGATAACGAAAGATTGCGAACTTTCTTCCTTGAAATTCCCCATTACGCTCGCCCACTTTCCCTGACGAATTCGTTCGCCCTGGGTTGAATTGGTCAAGATTTTTGTACCAGTTTAATTTTATATTCCACACAATTAACGTTAAGATCGTTATGCCGGCTTAGTTTTATCTAATTTCACATCAGTATTCTAGTTGACAATCATAGTTGCCGGTGTAGTGTCCTAGCTAATCCAGAATGGAGAAGTCTTCCAGTCTTCTTACCATTTTTTACCGAGCTTACTGTAGGTCAATTACGTAAAATAAAGCTATTTTTGCTTGAAAACATAGTTATTGTTGCTCAAAAAAACTCGTCTGCAAGCGGAACAATGCTTTCTTGGTTAACACATTCGCGACAATGTGCTCAACCGGTTGAGCACGCATGGTGCGACGCGTGGGACCGCGTGCTCAACCGGGTGAGCACGCCCTTTTCACAGTTATATCTTTTGTGAAGCGATCTTGGTGAGCAAACTCCTATACAGTAGTATACTAATAAATGTTCAAGCAATCTATACACGCGATGGGCAGAGCAGAAATCTTCTCGTACTTCTTTAATGCGTGGTTGAAAGTCACAAGTAAAAGAACAATTTATATGAAGATCAACTCACTTACTTACTCCCTCTTATGCAAGTGAACTTCTTGACTTAGCCTCAAGTTCGTGCATATTTGCGTTTTGGTTCGTCTCAAATTCGCGCATTTTCGAAGTACTATACAGCAGAGGAAAAATTCCTACCGCGTGGGACCAGGTGCTCAAGCGGTTGAGCACGGGTCCTACTTGTGCAAAAGTGCGTGTGTCCCACGTGACACACCATGCCAAAAGCGTAAGGTCGCGAATGTGTTAAAATACAATTTTTCCTTTCCAGCTTTTTTTATCAGAAAAATATTGCTTCTGATTATACTGAATTTCTTCACGATGACTGGGAAACCCCCTGGCATAGAAAACTCTAGTAGCCTGAACCCGCTCCCACGCTTCTCCCCATAGAATCAATCAACATCGGGAAAGGTGATACCGTTGGAATGTATGGATGCGCAGACAATCAGGCGGCGCGGCAAGCGGGTCCAGACCCTTGAAGTTTGCTGTAAGATTGCTGCTAAGAATTCGCTTAGCCTAAGACAAAATGTCAACTCTGACCTTGCATAGCTCCCAATAAACAGTCACTTCTTCTCTCTAACTTACTTATCATTCAACGAGAACTCTATGAAACACTTTTAATGCTTCATTTGTACTGCGAAAGCCGTGCAATAATTCGACTAGTAAACTCGAATTACAGGGTGCGTCATAAATATTGACGCACCGAAATTATTCTGTAAATGAGATAACATCTAAAAAAGTCTTATGTATCCATATCCAAAATGGAGGACACGTTTTATTGAATACAAGGAATCAGTCTTGTTTGGAGTGAGCTTCGTTCTCAAGAAAGCAGCCACGAAGACGCCAGCGGAGATTACTGCCGATGCGCCGCAACTGAAGTTCTTTCATTTTCGTTTCGTATCATAATGAGGTTTTCGTTTAGGAACTTGATATTCCTAGGGAAAATAGCGCAGATCTTGACCTCCAAGATGCACATGAAATTCTGTCCTTGTTCGCAAATCCAGCTGTGTTCCTGCCAAGGAAATGTACCTATGTTTTACTACAGAAAAATTTTTTATTTTCTTGTTTCTCATTGAAACAGTCTCATTTGGAAATATTTTCGTGCTGGACTCAATTCTTATCGCAAATTGAATCCATATATACTTTGGCAGGGCTTGGCTCATGTGTAAGGGACGAAAGTGGTGCAGGCCTAGTTTCAAAAATCCACTTGAAGGAATTCAAACTGGCACAGAACTGGCTTCCTTGTCAACCGAATTTCAGGCTACTGATTGAGTCCATATGGGCTCTTAGAGAGCAAGAGCTGCCCTATCATCCACAGAAAAACCAGAGTTCGAGATCCTCTTCTATTCAAGATCTGGAACAAAATCGACCAGAGTTAGCTGCGGCGCAAAGGCTATGTTCTCCCTCGTCATCTTCGCGACTGCTTCCGCGACGAAGGACTCTGCTGCGAATAAGAGTGTATTCACTCTGATCGCCAAGACATAGGCTTTATCATGCATGTGCACATTGGGAACATTTTCGCATCTTGCCTTTTCTACAGACACATATTGGTGCGTCAATAATTCTGACGCACCCTGTAGTTGCCAGGATCTCAATGCGGCCGTGGAATTTGTGGCCATGGTGTTTTATAGCAGTAATGCTGCACAAAACGATCACGCGCATTCTGCGAATGACATCTGAAGCCCGTTAGTCGTTCATATCTCAGAAGCCTCGCTCGTCGGATTTGCTATAATTTCATTTTTCTTCAATTTCTCCAGATTACTACGGTTAGTGTGACTATTGCTTGGGCTTCTCTTATCTTCTATCTTCTTTTCCAAATATTTTTCTCATCTGCTCAACCTCTTGCATTTCCTGGAGGCATTCGCAACGGAAATCCAGGCGATTCATCTGGATTAGCAGTGTTCTCTGTTCCGAAACGTATAGTCCTGGCATGCAGTTCCGTTAAAACTAATACTTTCTTAGGTCTCCTTGTCTGGTGATGACCTTAATGACTAGACCATACATACTTTACATATACTATACACGGTCGTGTTGGTTTTGCTGCGGTTGTTTGCCTCAAAATCCAATGAAAATGCACGGAAAATAAACAATAATTTATCCGGAATTCAAGTGAAGGCCATCAAAGTTTCGCAAGAATTTAACCATAATCCCCTTGCAATTGTGAATATACAAAATTTACATGAATCCCAGACAACGTTAATTAATTTACTTACTTATTCGCTTTCTTATTTATTTATTTACTTATTTATTAACTTATTTATTTATATTTGCTTGTTTGTTTATCTGTTTATTAATTATTTAACAATACACCAGCAAGGTACATATGTGCAGAACAAAAACAGTCAAAACGAAAATTGACTTAGAGACAGGTGAAATCCCGAGAAATTATTATATAATATAATCGCGATTTCCCCTGGAATTCCACCGGGAAGCTGCCGGTGTAGAATTAGAAACATGACATACATAGTGTGGACTCTCCTTCTATATTTTTCTCAAGTTCTCACTGGAAAATTTCCTATAAAAAGCTCAAAGTGCCAATGAAATTCCCATTTTGTAATTTAATAATCGTCATTTTCTAGTGCAATTACCTTTACACTTATGTGCGCTATGAATGCACAAGCCTCATGATCCACTAAAAACAGGCAATTTCGCGGTGAAAGCCAATTCACTTTAGACTCGTGAGTGCTTTACTTACAACCTCATGTCTGAAATTGCCATAGTTCATGACATCATAAAATCGTTACACCATTAAATGCGGCTTTTTAAGCTGGAAAACTTAAGATCACTCCGTACTCGTAGTCCAGGAGTCAAAAGCTCAGACAAACCTGTAGAAAGATCGCAGCTGGAAGCCGGAAGACCTTTCCTGTGACCTGCGGTCCTTCTGCACAGGAAGAGGTATTACTCCTCTCCTTTCTTCTCCCCCGTCGGATGATTGCTACAGAAGCGACGGACCTATGAGCACTCCGATTCCACGATTTTGTTTTGGAATCCTGGGGCGTTCCGGTGCTTGCAAGAATTTCATAATTGATTGCTGTCCGAAAAGAATGACGTCGCGATCGTTGCAAGGGATTACGGCCGCTATTCCTCTGCACACTTGCAAGCGAAACCTATCCCTATGCTCCTTCACTGAACTTGCCAACAATCCCCAACGCACCCTTCGATAATTCTCTCTATAAGCCAATCACGACAGTTTGAATCATAGACGCGGAGACACGCCACGCCTCTGCCTCAACGTCTGTGCTCTGCCTATCCACTTCGAATGTGTTACAGTTGGGCAGCGAATCCAATCCAATTCATCTTTAATGGGGCATCCTTGATGGATGGTTTTGGAATTTGATTTATGTGTGTTTCTATGGAAACACCGAAATTCTTCACATTTTTCCCGCTGCAGACGTTTGCTGTTACTGTGGCCGAAGGAAATCGAGCATTGCTCACTCTGTATCCTAGCTGGAGAAGCTTCTCGACGTTCTGTTTCAATGTTAATTTAGCTATTACACTCGACACATATAATCGAATATATTCGGAGAAATGTTCGAGTATTCGAATAATTTCCTGCTTGAAGAAGAACGGAAATTTTGAAAAGTTCATTCATTAGAATTTTTGAAAACATGGGTTATTCGAACAACTTGTTTATTCGCCTGAGAAAATCGCTATACATGTTGTTTGAAGCTTTTTTTAACTAATTCTGCAACGATATGTCCCGAGCACCCATAGTAAGTTGAATAAATAGATAAATAATAAATAAATAAATGGATAAATAAGAGATAAATATAATAGAAAAATACAGCGCAACGGGTATTTTCTGCGATTATGCTGAGTTTTTTGAGATTTCAGATTATTTTCCACTGGAATTTTACCTTGAACGTGACAAAAAGAAACCGATCTCGAGATATTTCATATTTCATATTTCTCTTTTTGTTTTGTCACTGTTTTCTGCGATTTCCGGAAAATCTATTCGTGAAATCATGTGAAGCGGCGTAAATTTCTGGCTTTTCCCGATAGATAAGCATGCTGAAAGTGGCAGGTTTTCATATTGTCTGCGGCTGTTTTCCCAAGCCAAGACAATTTCCAACGCGTTATGGATTTCAGTTTCACGATTTTTACTTCTATAGCTCCTCCTCCTAACCGAGCAGTCTTCAAACTTATCGCCTTTTTCATAAATAATCCATGCAGATTCTTCACGTAGTGCCTCACGGTCTTCACGTACAGGGTACATACTTACCAGTTTTTTCATCAACATTGGTAGGGTAAAAAATGCCCTACTATTTTGACACATATGTATGTAGTAATCTGTGACAACAAGCATGGGAAATTTCAATACTTCAGTGCTGTATTTAAATTTTCCTGGTTTTTGTAGTACACTTTTGTCATTTTTTATTCTACTTCATCAAAAATTCATCCGGTAATGTAGGTGAATTAAATGCACTTTTCTCGGGACTTCCGGAAATAAGAATAATAGGAACTCTTTCAAGCAAATATCTTTAGTGTGCAAAATCCAGTCAAGCAAAGCTGTTGAGGGTCGCAGATAGGCTAAATTGTGACATCCTTCAAGGAGAAGTAGGCGCACCCTCCTCCCCTCCCCAACTCCGTTCCTTATGCCCCTTCTGCTAAGAAGCCTTATAAAGACATCCTCCTGAAACGGTAAATAAAGAATTTATCTCTATCATTATTTGTTATGTGTTTATCTTCGACCATTTGTCGAAGAGGTTAACATTTTTACCAACTTAATTCTGGAAATTCCCTTAATCCGGCTCTCCAAGGTGGTGGAAACCCCAGTTTTTTTTCCAACGCTTCCACTGCCCTGCCATGGCTGCCCTCTCTCGCGAACACAACAAAGTGTGAGGAGTGTGGAGCGCTGTACCTTAGAAGGACGTTCCTCCCAGCTCTGCGATTGGTCAATCCATGCCACCAGCCAATCGCAGGGCACTCAAGCCGCTGTTCAACCATCGCGGCATGAGAGTTCCATATTCTGGCCTAGGTCTTCCGATGTACACATCAAGTGTTCGCTGAGCAATTTTAACATATAATTTTGAATAGCCTTTTTAAGTGCCAGGGACTTCAAGAAATATACAATTGCGAGTACAAAAATGGGCATGAGCAACAAATCAATATTTTCACGGTGTCATTACTAAGTATCAAATTATCGCTTGTTTACGTTTATGGTTGCTTTCATCTGGAGAGGTGATTTTCGTCCAGAAGCCAAGGCAGGGCACCTCGAGTGACGTCAGATACTCCTTTAGAACTGCTTTCCATGCTGGATAAGAGGCATTACATTCGTTCGCTGCGTTAAAGAAGAGTAGTAATTAGAGCCTGTTTTTTACCATTTTATCGACAAACAATTTTGCCCTCGTCCGTTGCGGCAAAAAGATCTGGATTAGGCCCTTTTGCTGTCTATGTTAGCTGGGATAGAGGATTCTATCCTTCGATGGCTGTGGTCTTCGATGGCTCCAATGCAGTCATGAAGGCAGTGGCTTCTCTGCCTGGCTCAGAGCGGAAACTCTGAACTCTAGTACTTTTGTGAAAAAAGTAAATAAGTAAAATAGTAAAAACATCAAGAAGTGATTTCTCAATTACATAAAGGCGAGATAGTTCTTGATTTGAATATTACATTTACAACATGTTCTTTGTTTACTAAATCAAGTGTTTCTTGTTAACCAACTTACTTTTTTAAACTTTTTCCCTGTTTTTCACTCTCACTCGTTTGACGGTGCTAGTTCAACTGCCTGTTTTCATTTTAGTGCACCCAGAGTGCTTTGAGTAAATAAATAAATAAATAAATAAATAAATAAATAAATAAATAAATAAATGAATAAATGAATAAATAAATAAATAGATAAATAAATAAATAGTAGGGAATCTGTTAGCTTCGCACCCGCGCGCATGCGCCGCGCAACCTCTGCCTCCGTACTCTAACTGTCTGCGCATCTCCCCATTCTACCGATATTACCACTCCCATTCCCGATCGATCGTATGGCGCGGTGCGTGTGAGCGGATCTGGAGCACTGAAGTCTTTTATAAATGGAGCACATACTACGACTGCTACAGTCGTCCTGCATGCGGCGATAGCTGAATATTCGTGCATAATTCCGCGACTCGTACATCCCTTGTGCTAAACGCAGGACAGTTCAGAATTGTCATTAGTTCGCGTCGTAATGACACGCGTTACTTCTGTTGCGGTTATGTTTTTGGATTACGGTAACTTCTTACGGTGGTAGCCACACAACTCCTTTTTCCCCTCTCATTTTTCTTGAACTATTGTCCATAGTGAAACACACTATGGAAGAAACGGCGCTGCGCTTTCTGAATCACTTTGGCAATCTAAACCTTCAGTTGCCAACAGATTTTCCACGAAAAAAACTATGCTTTGTGCGAAATTCTGTTGGTGGGCTGGATTTCTCCAAACTCCAGCCTGCTCAGGTCTTCTCTGGCGGACTACACTAAAATTCCAGCTGAATATCGTGCAGAATCCATTGATTTTGCATGATTCCATAGTGGATTCCACTCATTTCCTCACCTTATTCCTCAATGCTCCAGGGACTTCAATAGCTAGAGTGATCCTGGTTGATGTCAGTGTTACTTTGAGATCTGGAACTTTGTCATAGGAGCTGCCGCTAAAGTCCACGTGGAGTATGGCTTCCTGCGCAGCGGTATTGATTTCAACACTTATCGATTTTCGCGGCGTCGCCTCCACCCGAACCACCGGCAATCGATGCGTATCAAAATCGAAGCTACTTTGGCTACGTTTACATGCGGGGCTATACTCCACATAGAATATGGCAGCAACTATGGAATGTGAACAATCATCGGAGAAACCTTATAAAACAATTTCTCTCCAATGATATCAGAGTGCAACGTCTTATTACAGGGTCGACTCCGTGACTCACGCGAATCCTCCGGCTTCGACGATTCGCACGACCTCTTAGATGACGCTCTGCCGCAAGCGATGACGGCACCGGTGTCGCCGTCCGTACCTCTGAGCGCCAGCAGGTAAGCCCGTCGCTTTTTATACGCTTTGATTGCTCTTACGATCTCATTCGACAGTCATTCGGACGGATGGAAGTACTCGTCGCAGAAGTTGTTGTGGAAGCTGAAGCCGCGCTACATCAACTTCAGCCATGCCTCCAGCACGTCGTCGTCCACGGATTCCGCGTGGAAATCGCTGGTTAGTAAGTGTGGATGAGAAATTTTGGAAATCTTGAAAAACTCAGAAGGGAAGGCCACGCAATATCGATGAGTGGCTAGAAAGTGGTGGTTTGAGCAGCTTAGCTGTTATTGCTGTCCATTTTTATATTTGTATTCATATTCATGGATGTTCCCGAGAATATTCTAAGCTTCCCGCTGATCCACTTTGGACGAGTTTCTTCACCAAGCTATTGAATCTCTACCATTACCTTCCACTGCTGAATGAGACGAGTTTGTTCCATAAAGTACACCCACTTTAATCCGGAAACTTCTTCCGATTCAGAAGAGCTGGTGGGTCACAGCATTCCAGGAATCGTTCATGGATACGGGCCCTGTTTATTTTTGCTTTTCTTTTTTTTTTCACTTTCCCATACATACAGTCCTTCTCAAAAAGATAGACGGATTGCGCGTCTGCACCATCGCGGCGGGACCTGAACGAGGGATGCGGAGAGAGCATGCTCCAAGTGAGAGGGTCGAGTGGGTCCCGCCGCGATTCTGCTTCTTGTGGTTCTTGTAGATTTTCAAACCTAATCCTAATTTTATTAGTACTATGGCCTTAATCTGCTACAAATTGCAAATCGAACGGTTGCTCCTACTACAAGAAGCAACTTCCACAAAGGGAGGAAAAAACATAAAAGAACACATAAGTTGGATGAACTTTNAACGGTAAGAAACCGCACGAGCAATCCGTCTATCTTTTTTGAGAAGGACTGTATTTACTTGACAATGGGTGAAAACCAAGGAAAGGGCAGGTTATTAATTTTTGTTCGCTGGACCTAACAAAATTTTCTCCTCTCTGACGTAATTTTGCATTGTAAGAATTTCCTGTTCTTAACAACACCACTTCCATTACAAATGTTGGAACATAGTGTTTTATTTGCTGTCGTCATCCGTGGCATCATCCATTACCCATCTCTGATCTACTTCATCCCGAAGGTTACGCCACAAAATTTGATCAGCCATAGTTTTGTAACTACAAAGGGCAAATGACCCTTGCGTACAAGTTCTTGTCATTGACCGGGAATATATGAATTGGCGGGGTATGACTCGCCTTTCTTCAAGGAAAACTATTGTATTTGCTTAGTTTGCCACTACATATTCCCCTGCCCTACCCTTGTTTGAGTGGTAAAATCTCATCCCTACACTATCGCTACGACATCACTTCATGCCAGGGGCCTCATGCATAATTGAGATTACTTGGGGTAAACGTTCCAACACCACACAAATTTGCCTATCGTTAGCTCGGCCGTCAATGCGTTTACCCTGAGTAATTTCAATGACGCATCCAAGCACAGAATTACTTCAGATGGAGCAGTTTCAAATGTTTTGCCCCCAGAAAATCCTTTCTTTGGTGATCCAAGCAATAATATAGAAACCTTCGCTGCTGGCGGGAAAACTCCATTTTGAAGACAGAACCGTGGAAATGTTAACTTCTATGAAGGGTGGTGTTTTGCAGAGGGCTGCAAGAAAATAACAACTACGAAAACAGCGCGTGTAGAAGGATGATCTATCTGCGCAGACATCCCAAGCAGATTCGCGAATCCACTATGATTGTCTTGACCAACAGCACTGACGATGCGCCAGTTTACGCAAACCTGCACTCTCCGTGCGGGATTGGAGGGTTGCTACAACGATTAAAGGATGTGCATTCAAACGTTTGGGGTACATCCCGCCGATAACTTGGACTTCCCCCGTGTTTCTTGCAATTTCGATTTCATTTTTTGAATATTAGTTCTACCTTCCTCATATTCATTTATTCATCGCACCAGAAGTGCACTTACAAATGAAATATTCATGTTAAAACAATAATCAGTAGTGGTCGAGGAACTTCCGGGTGAGTTGAAACAAATCATGGAAATCGTACATATTTACACTAGTAAGGTATATGCCATGATCAGACCCATGTACTTACGTCACCATCGTTTAGTTGTTTTGTTCACGAGAGAAGAAATGATTTACTTCATTTAGTCCGTAAAGATAGACGGATTCCGTGACCGCAAAACCGCGGCGGGACCTAGACGATGGGAAGAGCATGCTGCAAGTGAGAGGGTCGAGTAGGTCCCGCCGCGATTCTGTAGCCACAACGCTATGGAACCGCACGGGCAATCCGTCTATCTTTTTGAAAAGTACTACACATGACTCACATGTAGCTCATAGCTAAAAAATGCGATAAATTTGTTGGCGTAAAATTGAAACCGTTCTTACTGGACTAGGAACCGAAGATCCCAGGGAAGCAAGTATGTACCGACGGCATTTCGTATCCGCTCAAATGTCGTAGGCTGCACTATGCCGAACTCATATATAGTCAACTCCAAAAGTCCGTAGACAAGAGTTGGGACCGCGGCGCGGTTTTCCTCCGTGTCTCTGCCCTGCATGCCCCGCTGAATCCGTGCAGCAGACAGCGAGGGACCCGCGCCGCGGCCCCAACTCTTGTCTACGGACATTTGGAGTTGACTATAATTAAGGCATCCACTCCAAATTGCGGAATTGTAGCGTCGTCGTTGCTGCTGACTCAGAATGACGTCGCTCCACTCGCCTGCTCTTTGACAATTTAAAGAGCGAAGAACAACGCGTGACATTGTTAAATGAAACGGGTGTGGAGTTGTGAATATCAAATGGCATTAGTCAACCGAAGATCGACGGCGCGTACTTTTGCAGCGGTCGTTTAGCGCGGGTAAATGTGATGCCTAAAATTCTGGACTCCATTGAATCTCATTGCAGGCGGTTCGAAAGAGGATCAATCTCTCCATACGGTTTCAGGAACCACAGAAGGGAACCGCTACCCTTACAGATTCACCCTTTCACTGTTTTCATATTCAGTGCTTTTCACCGGGGACGACAAAGAGAGATTAGGAAGAATAACATGTTCAGTACCCAACGAGACGACAAGGTACATCTTGGGTGCTTGCCGTTTATTGTGCCTACTCAAATTTTGGTGTTCCTATGGACCTTTGTATATTCTATGCGGCAGGACTAAACTATCATTGCTTTCTGGTAGTCTTCGCTTTTCATAAAATTTCATACTGTGACAATATTCTTCACCACATAGCTCTTTATTTCCTCTATGAAAAATTTATTACTATTCGTAACCTCAACAAGTTCATTGAAAAATTCCTTCAAAATTTCTTTATTGGGTGGGTGGGGTAGGAGGATTCAAAATGCTTTCCATGATAATTAACATCACTGTGTATGACACTGAAATTTTTCCACCAAACTGGTATTTTTCCAATTTCTCACGGTAATCCTACTGGAAGCATGAAGTAATGACGATGTGGTAAAAAAGAGTACGGTTATCACAGGCCGTCTTCCTCTACTGGGAAGAGCCTAAGCAACCTTTTTTTCTAGGGACTTTTGGGTCTTCCTCGGTCATAAACTGCCGGAGATCCTGTAAATGTATGTTGATTGTGTTCTCCTTTTTTTTTGTTGTGGGTCAGAGATCAGAAAATTATGGTGTGTTGGTCAATAAACGAAATGAAATGGTTCGATAGTTAGGTAAACCTGGTAGTTAATTAATACGTGCATTAAAAAATGCTTCTTCAAGATTACAAACATTTTTGTCTGCTACATGAATTACATTAGTGTTCTGTACCCTTTACTCTTTTGGTTCTTCTTCCTTTGTTTTCATTTCTGGAACGCATGGTCCTTTAGAGCATAAAAGAGTGGCAGCGGTTACGTTCAAAGTAAAGAAATCTTGCAGGAATATTTCAGCAAGTCCTCTGGAATTGCCTTTTGAAAAGTGTACAAAAACCATGTATAAGCTTAATTTTAATTTTCAACTGTTATACTACTCTTGTCTCTTTATTATTATTTGAATTTAGAAATCAATTTTTGATAACTTTTTCCTTGAAATTCTACCAGCCAACACCCTCCAACTGGCCAGTACCCTTTTTTTTCTTATCTCTCGCATCATCCATGCATGCATTGACAGTGGTGTGTGTTCAGATACCGCATGCATCATCGAGATTATCCGGCGTAAGTATGTTGATGGCTCAGTTTTATCCTTCATTAACTCGGCCATCAACACGTTTACCCTGGGTAATCCCAATTAAGCTTGAGATTTCAACTTGAGAGAACAAGATTACATTGGTACGAAAAATCCGTTTTAAACCGCAATTCTTGGAGAGCGCTTGGGCGGAGCTAAGCCGAGACTACGGGGTTTTCTCACAAAGCGCTCTTTTCACATATGGAGCGCACCTCCTGTGAGCGAGTGGATGAAGAGGAACTGTTACAAGAAGCACAAATTTCTTCAAGGTGCTGTCCCGGTAGTGCACCATCCAGAAACGTCTTCCTATCGTCTTGACCCTGCCCACATGCTCCCCATAGGTGAGGCTCTAAGACGGGTGTCTTGGTAGTTTTCCACGGAACCATGTGTACCATAGTAATCAGCAGCTTCTTGGGAATTCTTCTGATTGCAAAGTCCTAAAAACGATTCTAAAGTGGGACAGTGCCTTTAAGCACTCTAATTCCACTAACATGGGATTTACTCATCTCAGTGACGCAGATAATCTTTGTCCCTTAATCTTTGCCAAACAGCGTGTCCAGATGGGCGACTGCACTAATCCGTACTATTGTTAGAGTTAGTGCGCCACACTTTAAAAAATTCCACAAGAAGCGGTTGCTGCTCATTAGAGCTCTTTTCTGAATGAACGCGGCAAAGGTTCTTCTGTTCGAATGCAATTTTTAAAAGAAGCCGCGAGCACTGCAGATGTCCTCGAACCTGTCAGAGAACGTGCGGTTCTGTGCTAATCCACCGTTTTTGTCGAAGAACATGCGTGACGAAGAGCGGCATATCAAGCGCTCAAACGAGAGCACAATGTCGAGAGCAAGGGAGGGAAATTCCTTGACATGCTTGTTCTTGGATTCAGGGATTTGTATGAGCTTTTATGTCACTCAAACACCCTCACATCTCTTAGTTCTGCGAGAGAGCCACTCTTTCGAGAATCTTGCTGCAAATTCCTGCTTAGCTGGCCTCTCAGTTTGAAGAGAATTTCTCGGTACTGGTTAGCCCCAATATATTTCTTCGTTTTCAGGATAGCGTCACATGGAGGTCAGTCGACGGAGCCGAGGTGGTGCTGCGAGGAGCCCGTCTGGAAGCCTTGAGCGAAATCGAGCGAGGTGCTCTGCGCCTGGTGGCCCTACAACGACTGGCTGTTCTACTGCCAGGAGTCAGCCTGGTTAAGCCTAAAGGTGACTACTTCATCGGAATTTACTAAGAAAACTGTTTCTGCCTAACCTGCACCTGATTCTTCCAGATCCGCTGATAGCAATACGACAAAAGCGACAGAAGCTGCTGAAGCCGAACAAAGCGCTGAATGCTGCCGAGGTGAACCGACGAGCAAGCGGTTACAGCGTCGACTCTGGTCAGTTCATGGAACCCATGTCATTGGGTACTGGACGTATGAGGCTCAATTGTAACCATGGGCATGCGTCCGACATGTCTTTTCCCTAGGTTTTATTCTTAGTACCGGGTCACGCATCAGATATATTCGAATTCGAAAATTCGATTTCGAATAGGTTGAAATTGTGGATTACCAAAGAGGAAGGAGAACTTGAGAATTGACAGCGAGGGCTTTAGGCTTTCCCTTTTCCCAACCTTTGAATTTTTTGTTGACCGCCGTTCATCTCACACAATAAATTGTTCTGGACACGGACGCATCAGTGAGATTCCTCAGGATAAACCTTTTAACCCCCGTGTTCACGATGGGGAAATTTAGGGGTGTTAGTACGTTTACCCTGGGTAATTCCAACAAAGGGGGTGTAAAAACGTTCACCCTGGGTAACTCCAATGAGGTTCGCGCCCCCTGAATGCATCATTTAGATCACCCAGGATAAACCTTATGATCGTTGTGCTAAAAATTGGTAGACCTGCTGGTGTTAACACGTTAACCCTGGGTTATCTCATTGGAGCACGCGATCCTTAAATAAACCGCCGCGCTATGGTGTCATTTAAACAGCGCCTTACATAGTAGTGAATATCCCAAATGTCACACTGTGAACCTAAAATTTTATCTTATGTATTTTATTAGGTTGTCCCAAAAATAGTGACCCCACCCGAGAATATTTGAAACTTCATAACCCCATTAATCTAGGAGTTAGGTAGACAATCCCTGAACGATGAGAAAGCTTAAAGCGTGCACCATTTACACTCTAGAACCACCTTCTCATACCTTTGTTTCCGTGATTTTTACAGTGATGCACCTTGCGAAGCTCAGCTTCAAAACGGCCATTATTTATGGGACAACCTAATAACACTTTTCTGCATTGCTTATACTTTCACATCCATCTTACCTAGGATCAGGAGACAAGCGACTGTTTGGAGTTTCCTTGGTAACGTGTATGCAGAATGAACGACGTCTGGATCTCGAGAGCAGATGCCGCTCTCTGGATGATTCCGCCTGCGCCACGACGAGTCTCCCGCCTGGGTTCGTTCACATAAGCTCACTTTTGTTAGTAGAACTTCTCGGTGGACAAAATTCAGCAGCAAATTCACTTCCAGCGGCTGCTCTCCACGACAACATGCGAAGTCGGTGAGATCCGAGCCGGAGATCGTGGCGTTGAACGATCGGAAGTGGTTGTACCCCTCCACACAGGTAATACCTCTCGCATCGCCCTTGTTGGCGCCAGTGCTACTAAGAGCCTATCATTTCCAGAACCTCTACCCTGACTCAAACCCATCGTCTCCGTCACCGTATACAGGCTCGGCACCGCCCACGTGTTCTTTGCCTGTCAAAGATTTCTCTTTGATAACCCATCCTCCAGAACCGGAAAAGGAGATTGTTACGGTGAGAAATATCTGCCATTACACAGATCTTCGCATATTTTTCATCATTTGTACAATATTCAGCCACCTATGCTCTAGAAATCTCAGAAAAAAGTCACACAGACTTTGCCTAGGCGGTTATTTGATTTGCTAACCAAATCATGCTTATTTTCTAAAGTAGCCCGGTGTTGGCGGTTTTGCGGTACATATATAGTAGATACTGTATCTCCTAGAATCTCCCGAGGCCGTATGTATCATTGAGATTACGCAGGGTAAATGTGTCAACACCACAAAAGTTCTCAAATCGTTTCACAGGCGCCAACACTTTTACCCTAGGTAATCTCAATAGTGCATCTAAGTCCTGTTCGAAACTTTGCCTGGAAGTGTTATTTGATAAGCTGATCACGTTTATCAGCAGTACTTTGCTATTTTACAGCAATTTTTCAGCAAAATGTCATTTTCCTTCATTTTCTTACAGTAACCCCTTCTGAACCATACAGTAGTGGCGTTACGGTACGAGATGGTCATAATATTCGCGGTGATGAAATAACCCCGCTATGCAATGATTCCAAAAATCATTCATAATCTACAGTATCTACGAAAAATCGTAACCCACTAAAATGGCGTTACCAGTGGCTGCATACATCATTGAAACTACCCTGGGTAAGCATGTTAACACCATGCACTTTTACGCATCGTTAACGCGGCGTGAGCTCGTTCATCCTGGGTAGCCTCAATGATGCGTCCCAACCCAGGTATCATAGAATCTGCGCTCAAAATTGCTGGAATATGAGTGAGACAGCAGATTTACCATACGAAAACGCCATTCTACTACAAAATGAATATGGTTTTCATGACAAGCGCCTCAAATCACCACCACAAGAAAATCTTGGATGAGTTTTTCTGAGAATTTTGGGCAGATGTTACCCAACGGTGCCACTATTTCCTTCATTGAAGAACCCATTTGAAAGTCCTGCACTTCTTCATCTCTCTAGATATATTTGTCTTGCTTCTAATATTATTAAGAAATGCAAAAGTCTATTCGTTATAGGGTCGTTTCGTCAAGAAACAGCGTCCCTCTTCCGCTTCATTCTCGTACTCTCTGGATGCACCGTCAACGGACGACGTCGATCCGCACACACTCCAAGTTCCACGCATTGTCGAGAACTGTACGCAATATCTCATGGCTTACGGTATGTGTACATACAGAACAGTACAGTGGAACAGACCCGCTCGCGCGCGTCGCACACACTTGCGACGCGGAAGTCTGACTGTCTGCGCATCCACACATCGTAGTGATACTGTCGCGGTTAGATTGATTTACTGAGGATTCCTTTCCGGTGATTATCTCGTTTCAACACGTTCTGACGCGCATTGCATGTAATTTAACGTGTTCTAACCGTTCCTAACCCGTTAGAATCAACGATTTACGTGTCGGTATCCTTCCATCTCCTGTGAAGACGCGTCTGAACATGCCGTGCGACGCAGCGGGCCCACTCTGCTGAAATGTACTCTATATACTGTACTTTGACCCTTGCAAGCCCACATCGACTTCTAGGTCTCACATCTGTCGGCCTTTTCCGGGTGGCCGGAAACGCCAAACGCTGTCGTCAGCTGAGATCCACCCTGGAGAAGGTACGTTCTCCTTGTCCACTTAGCTACCTTGCACATAGAGCAGTGTTTAGGTGGGAGGTGGTACGGCTATTAGTGATGAACTGGTCGAGAACACCACGGCACACGATGTGGCGACGCTTCTGAAGGAGTACTTCCGAGACCTGCCGCAGTCGTTGTTGCCTCGGGAGCACTATCAGGCCTACATAACAGCTGCTCGTGAGTCTAAGATACATCTTACTGAGAATAAAGCAGAAACCGTTTGGCTTTTCCTAGGATTCCCAGTCGAAGAGCGGATTGAGGTGGTGCGATTGCTAGTCTCACTGCTTGGACCACCGAACATCGACACGTTGTTTGTGTTGCTGAAGTTCCTTCATGAAGTGACGCTACATTGTCACGACCAAGTCGACAGTGCAGATGCCGAGGTGAGCTCGCTTCTGGTCCTCGAGCCACCGTTTCATTTCCAAGACGCACCACAATTCACCATTTCAGCAGGTCACCCAAGGCAATCGTATGGATGCACGCAATCTGGCCACCATATTTGCCCCATCCATACTTCGACCGGACCACGGGAAGCTGCACGCGACCCTGGCTGAGAACGAGCAGCAGATCGCCATTGTGGAAACGATGATAGCACACGTGGAGGAAGTTTTTAGGGTAAGTTAGCAGTCACCAGCGATTACCCCACTGCTCAACAACTGCGTTTTCAGATTCCGAAGGAGTTGCAATGCAAGATCTACAACAAGCTGCGCGACACTGATCCAGACCGTCTGGATCGATTCCTGAATCATGTGTCAAGAGTCGAAGGGTGAGTGATTCTTTGTTGCTAGGACCTTTGATGATATTGAAATCCTCTTGATTATACATATAATTTTGTTGAATTTTCCTTGGTGTGTAAATAGTGAGAGAAAAACGAGCGTAACAACGCGTCTCTGATTGGCGCATTCGAACTGCTAGTGGTGCCCACCTGTTTAAACTCGTACGGCTCTGACACCATAAAACACGGTGTATTTGCGCGCGAGCGAGCCGAGCGCCAATCAGAGTCCTGCGGTCACGCCCCTTTTTCCCTCACGATGACACACACCCATTTTTCTGGTTTAATATGAAATTATCCGCATAATGAACATGAGAAAGTAGATAGCGTTATCTCTGTTTGTTACTTTCCGTCGATTTGATGCATATTTTCTGCGGTAGCCTACCCAGAATCCCCTCTTACCATTCGGAGATTTATAGCGACCGCACTAGAAACTATGTAGTGGATGAATTTTGTGAATTTTAGTGTATTGTACATGCCGGAAATTCATTAGCACCTAAGAGAAGAAAGCCGGGAAAATTGGAAAACATTGCCAAGTGAAAATGTTTCACGGTCAAGACCTTACTGCATGTAAAAGATCGACTCGTTATGTCTCGAAAGTGGGGGTCATCTAGCGCGTTGACTCTCAGTGCACTATCGATACGCAGCACAGTAAGGCGGGAATTTCGAACGTGGTAGAGGTCACTTGCATAGGATGACAGAGTGAAGCAGGGGATATGAATTTCGACTCGGGCCAAGCTGAACAAATTGTGATCGGGTCTTTGCCGTGGTTGTGATCGGGACCCGGACGGGTTTGATGCCTTAAAGTTAGACGGGACTACGGATTTTGGCAACTTTCCTTTCAAAAATGGTTGTTAGATCAATAATCAATAGTAAAAAAACGTACCGCATGGCTAGTGGACAGTTTTTCAGTTTGAAAAAAAAACTATTTCTTGCATCACATCGGGCTCAAGAACACCATTTCCACACTAATATACATCATCTGCGTCATCTAGCAAATCAGGTTATAAATCACTATCTGCTTTCAGATCGGAGCACCCGCTCACTTCGCCTTTTCCGGCCACAACAGAAGAGGTCCAACGCGAGTGTCACTCCCCGGCTGAGCACGTGAATGGAAAAGGTTAGCTCGAGGGCATGTTTACTTGCACTGGCCCATGTTCGCAGACATCTGTACCGCCGGCGGATCTCCAGACAAAGGGCGCTTTCATCGCCAATTAAGCCGGAACTGCGCTCTTCCACGTGTCCGTATAATACGAGGCAGTTAACCCTCTTATAAGCCGTGAGGGAACGGCTCAGTGCGGATTATGTACAGTGTAGTTCCAGTGGATTACACAAAAAAACTCAGAATCAGGGAATCTATAGTAGGTTTCAAACGCAACAATAGTTCGGTATCCACACGGATTGCCTACTTTTCTCTCACTCCTCTCCAATTGCTGCACACTTTCTCGCGTTCTTTTCCTCTCTGATATCTTGCCAACTATCGTCCCAGGTAAAACGAACTATACCAGGGGATGCATCAATTTTTTACGAAATTCCAGAGAAATTTACCTTCCCTATATGTGCTGGTAGTGGGAGAAGGGCTAAATTACAATACACTGTATCCAGTGAGTAGAAAAAGCGCATAATTACCAGTACCGTACTAGAATTCCATTTGATTCAAATAACCCTCCTGCTCAACTTGTTCTGCCTCAAAATGTCAAGGAGAGCGCTAAAATTCTGTCTCTGCTGGCTGTTTGACGTGCTGGTCACGAATGTCATCTCCACTTGGCGTCTTGACACCATTCTTGAACTGTTGCGGTGTACCATACACGAGAGATACAGTATGCGCAAGATAGGGCAGATACGGTGTCTATAGTTCACCGGAATCTCACCGTACCTCACAGTATCTTACAAAGCTTTGCACATGGGATTTCCAGCATCATTCCCAATATCTTCCTCATTTTCTTACCAAAATTAACGTCTTCTTTCAACTTTTCACAGTAATCCTACCGCAATTCCGCAAAGGAGAGGAAACGGTACTATGTGAATATGAGTTACCAGGGCTTGGATGCATCATTAATGTTACCCAGGGTAGACGCGTAGATGCTCATGTTTACGATTGGTAGTTGTGTGTGGTGTTGACACGTTTGTCCTGCGTAATCTCAATGATGTACGCGATGCCCAACATGAAAAAACCCCATACGCGAAGTTTTAAAGCATTACATGGGCTAATTCTCATACTGTATGCCTACTGTATAATGAATTCTCTTGTTCAGCACACTATCAAGCAGTCTCCATTCATGATTCAGATTCAGAGATGGTATCTTCTGCTGTGCAGATACCGTACGCGGTCAAAAATGGCATTGCTACAAATTTACCCAATAAATTACATGTAGCCTTCCCTTACGCCTATAAAAACTTCAGCAAAAGATTTGCCTGAAAATTTAGGTGTCCCGAGAACAGAAAGGAATGAGTTTTTGTGCTTGTACTTTATTATTTCCACTTTAAGTACCGTATTTCCGTTTTAGAACTGCTTTCAGCGAAAGTCTGCTCGCAACGCAGCGGCTCGTGGCCGTTCTCGCTGGCACGGAGCCCTCGTCAACAGCGTTTCTTCCCGGCTGACTCTGCCTGTCCTTCGACCAGCTCCTGCCCGTCCGACGACAACGAATTCAAGGAGCCTGTCAGAACACCCAGCGCCAACCACAACAACAACAACAACATCACCAAGGATCTCATACCCGCAGCGCCAAGTGAGTTTCAGTGGATTCGCAAGCAGTACGCAGTTCATCCCGACATTTCAGGCCGGGCTCGATCTCCGTCGCGGGAGCGCGACTTCCGCGAAGCCGCGCGGCACAGCGCGGCGGCAGCTCGCCGTCGTCTCTGCAACGTCGTGCGTGCGTTCCGATTCTCCAGCGTGACCCGCAGCTCGCCGAACGTCGCCGACTGCTGACGGACGTCGCGCCATCCCCCTGTACCTATTTCCAGTGCACAAGTCATATCCGCCGCTTACAAAGATATCTCATTGCTCAGCTTTCTCCCACACCGTAGGCGCGATCTCCTCGTACTGCACCTCACGTCCGTTCGTCCCACTCATTTCGTTCCGTTATCCCCATGCATATCATGTAGTAGTGATTTGGCGTCCTGATCTCATCAATACGGTTGCACACATGCCATTCGCCTTTGTTTCGACCACGAATGCGCCAAATAAATTTTGCTTTTCAAGTGTAAAGTACTTCTTCTATTGCACATGTATGACTGGAAGGCCAAATCAACTCTGCTGTTAGTCTTTTAACCGACTATGAGATTCAAAGAAACGATCTTCTTCAAAGTGGACTCATGAGTAGTATTGATAGAAACAATAGAAATGTGATAACTAGCTTCTTAGTCGTGGAAAAAACGTGAGTGACCCGGTAAAAATACTTCTGTGAGTGGTTGTCGTACTTATAAACGAATGGAACTGGATCCGTATCCAATATATTTGACCATCGGAGGGAAAAGCAGCGGGTATATATCCATTACCATTCATTTTTGTCCACTTTGCTATCCAATGCAACTGTTTTTATTGGATGGCAGATTCTCGAAACCACTGTAACATATCCGCTAGAACGTGTTTATCTTACTGGATAAAGTGTATTGGATACGGCCTCTGGTCCGATCCTAATCGGATTTACAGGAACTTTGTTACTTATGGTTTTTAGATGGATACATAATTTTGATATTCTATGTAGCTACAACCACGTTACCTTTACACATGAGGCGCCAGTTCTTCTGGCACGACATTCGAGACATCGCTCCAACAGCTGTACAATAATACTGTTTCTAATATAATTGTAGAAAATGTGAGCGATCTTGGAGCCGTTCCTGAAGCGTCACTCCTTCATAACTTTCTAAATTAGAGAGATACTCATAAGGGAAGGATACCAGATGTCCGTGGCATTTCGAAATGAGATATGCCTAGTAAAGTGAAGTTGGGAATGCTGATCTGTAATATGTTCTCCATTTGTGCTCAGTACCATTGCAGGAAAAGTTATGACCTTGCATGTGCAGTGTATACGTACATGGACTTTCTACAACCATCTACCGTAACCACATGGAAACAGCGTTGCCATGCTAAAATGGATACAGAATCTGTGAACAACAGTCCAAATAACCCCATATGCAAAATTTCAAAGGAGAAATACCCGTTTACGCCGGTTTGCCAAAGATGGAAGTACTCGTAGCTGTCGTATCAAGGGAGATATACAGTCTGTTCCCTCAAACTTACACTGCCATCCTCGCCCCGATCGAACAAAGCGGCGCATGCGTGTTCGATTGGGGCGCGGTGCTGCAACAGCCGATCAGCCTCACACTGCGCCCCAATCGAACAAGCACGCGCCGCTTTGTTCGATCGGGGCGAAGATGGCAGTGTAAGTTTGAGGGAACAGACTGTACATATGTGGGCATAAGCAAGTTTAGGCACCTCCCAGAATCCTCTAAAATTTTGCAGAGAAGGGTTATTTTAGGCGCTGATCACAAATGTCAACATAACTTTGAGTGGCACTACCATTTGGATGCCGAAATGGACAACTTATTTCGGTTCGTCACAGTGCTTCTACCGTAACCCTAGAAAAATGGGGTTGCGGTTCAAAGTGGGGAAGTATTCGTGTTTAGCACCTCAGATAACCCTACTGTGGAGAGTTTCAGCATTAAAAAAATCCTTAAAAATTTGGGCCACGTAAGCACCATTAGCAGTTTCACTGCTAACAAAGACGAGATAATGAGAATCCTTCAAAAAGCTATCGTACTTTCAGATCATGGAATTGCAAGTGAAAAACTTTATAAAATAGCATAGAATAGATTCTCAAAGGAAAACAGCACGTGGAATAGAAATGCAAAAAGCTGAACTGCTCCACGGATTGAACCTGGGACTGCTTCCTTGAAGAGCGAGACACTCACCACCACACCACCATTCACCTGATCTACGCGATCAATGAGACCTTCATGGATGATCCGACTTAGGCAAATCCGGTGTAGATGAACATAATCTCTCATTTTTGCATAAAGGGTTATTTAGACTGCTGATAACAAATTCTGCATCCATTTTGCATGGCAACTTCATTTTCTTACGGTTTCGGTAGATGAATATAGAAACTGCACATATATACTGCACATACAACGTCGTAACTGTTTCTGCTGCGGCATTGAGCACCGACAAAGAACATAATGAAGTCAGCTATACACTAAGAAGCATATCCCATTTTAAGATTCCACGGACATCTGGTATCCTTCCCTCGTCAGTATTTTCTGGAACAGGTGTTCGTGACATTAGGACCGATTGAATGGTCCATACATTTTTTTAGTATCGAGTTCGATACCAGTCAAAAATTCACCAGAAATTCTAACATACCTGATCGCGATCAACCCAATTGTACTGACTGAAAGTTTCAAAATTTTGATGGAATCCGCTCATGCGCAAATTCAGTGGAAAACTTAACGAACTTTTTCTCTCAGCTTACAAATAGTGAAATTTTGTAGTAGGCACCACTATTTCGAGTTTTCACGTCTGCTAATTTCCTAGAGAAACTTCTGTGGAACTTTTCGTCAAGGATTTTGTTGTCACCCTGTACTTGGGAATCCCCATGGCTGCGATTCCGAAAACTAATAAAAATGTGAGTCTCAATATTGAGTAATTGAAAGTGAAACATGAGCAGTATCAGGAACAAACTACAGGGTGGCCGAAAAGTATAGGCGCCTCATTTGGCGCTTCTGCTTTCTCACGTTCAATGTAATTTCATTTCTGTTTCACATATGGTCGATACGTTGTCAAACGCTCTTTCTTCTAAACTACAATTCATTCGGTTCCATGGAGGTGTGCGACAGTGAGCTCACTGCGGATCTATTGTGTGCCCCACTCGCTCTGGAGAGCCCATTGCAGCAATACGAAGAAAGTCGATATCTCATCTGAAACCAGTTCAGAAGATCACCAAATCATGGAGTGGCGTAGGAGCCCCTAACCTGGAAACAATCACGGGTTGTCCCCGTTTAGTGAACACAGGGAGAACTTTTAGGACCATAGAGAAGAGGGTCAGTCAAGATGATGGGTCAGTCTGAATAATGCGTCGAAAACTCCTGCACTCGCAAGTTGGTCTATTTAGGTCATTGTTATGTAAGGGATGGGGCAACGCAGTTGTTGACTGGTTAGAATGAAATAGCCAGTGAATGCGTCAAAGCTGAGAAATACAGAAAATCTTCCACGTCATTCTAGTGCGCCGCACGAAGATGTGCTGTGAACTGATGAGAAACTTTTCACCAGTGAAGTTGTCCAAAATTTTCGGAATCACCACCAGTCTATCAGTTAAAGCTACTGATTCTCTACAAAAAAGAGAACCGTCAAAACGTCGCCGTTTTAGAGAGTTATGATGGTTTGGAGAGAAGTGCCCGCAATTGTGAAGATATTCTTCCTTTTCACAGAATAAGATGGTAAAATCGACGCCAAGTTCTGTCAAGATGAGACTCTGAGGAAAGTGCTTGTACCATTATAACAAAAAAATTAAAACATAACTCTTGAGCAGAGCTACGCTCGGCCCCACAGGAGCGAAACATCCAGAGCATGTTCAGAGCCGGCGTTCCTCTGATTCTCCAACAAGAATCAATTACCCTCCTGCTGTCCACATTAGAATCCAATGGGTTTCTCTATCTGCGTGTTTGTGAAGGAGAATGTGAAGAATAAAAATAGCATGTACTCAGGATCTCTAGCACGCGAACTCAGGCAAGCTGGTTGAAATTTAGTGAGGACTGCCTGCGGTGCACCTTTGTTTTCTAAAAAGAAAGATGGAGGTCTGCATCAGGGCCAAGAAAGACCACTCAGAGAGCTTTCTGCAAAACTGATTAGTCATGCACTTATGTACCAGAAGCAATGACAAACACAAAGTAATTGTGGCCCACAGTAGAAAAATACTGTTTTTCTTGACGCCCATACTTTTCGGCCACCCTGTAGTAGAAGAAATATAAGCTTTGCTAAAAAATTGGAAGTAAGCCAATAAGAAGTCTTTAATTATTCTAACATTTAACATTTATTGCACGTGCAAAGCACATGAACTGTGGATATTTCACAATGTTTTGGTCTGTACAATAACTCTTAACTTACTCAGTCGACTTGTACAATAAATGTAGGTTTTTGGTAAGATTGGAAGTGTTTCCAATGTGTGTCCATTCGTGTAAGGGAGAGAAGCGGCACGTGAAACTTGTGTGCCAACTAAACAGTTTATTATCTTTAAAATTCAGAGACAACTACATACCTAGCTAGCAATTTATTGCTAAATAAAGCAGGTGACCGATTTCGCTGAAAATTGAAAAAAAAATGAAGATTTACAGGGAACTCTAGTGTTAAGACTTATGGCGCATCCCATAATTCGAAGTCAAGTAATGTAGAATGTGGTGTTGAAGTTTATTAGCACCACGTAGATCCGGAAACTTCATACTCCTATTCTGTAGACCGTATATTCAGCTCAGTCAGCTGATTCACTGTGAAGTACGGAGTAAAAGGGCTACGCCGTTTCTGGATCATTGTCATCCACAGTAATACAAGAATATGAAATTTACTTTGCCAATTTCAAAAAAAAATTTCACTGAATAACAACACGCCTGTATCTTGGGAACTGAAAATGAGGGTATGCAGCCTCATCCTTGAAAATTTTCGCTTCTTAGGTTCTGAGCAAATCGTGAACCAACCGATTGTGGTGTCAATTTCGCACTAACAACACCAATGGGGATTTCTTCTAACACCAGTAATAATATGTAACACCGGAATCAGCGGAATTATTAGGCAAAAAATATTGGACCGCAAGAATTCAAGTATCCTGACATCATTCCCGCTATAGGATAACCACAGTCTTCGGCCGAGGGCTGTGACTTTCTCGCGTTTTTGAATAGAACTTTGTGCCTTTGCCACCGTTCAGCTGCTCGATTGTAGCGATACATGCAAAATCGAATCCTGTACAAAATTCTACTAAAGTTATCTGAGTACCAGATCCGAAAGGACAGGGAGCTGCTGGAATGCACATAACATCATAGCAGAGCCTTAAAACGGCTTACTCAGAAGACTCTTAGGATTACTACTCAGAACAACTTTTCAAGTCTAATGTTCGTGATAACAGAAAATCTTCCTAACAAAAAGGAAATGTGTCCAAATTAGACTACCTGGCTGACAAGACAATAAACTGCCGCTCGCATTTTCGACAAATGAAAATCTTAAAGCAGAGGTCGGTAGAGGGTTGATGAAACAAAAAACATAATATACAGTGGGGGGGGGCATAACTTATCGCACAACGTTTGATGGCTTATTTCTCTGCAGTAGTGGAATGGTTTGTGCCATGCTACACAAGGCTTTCTTAATGGAGCTGAATTTGCTTTATTTTCTGATCACAAACACGCCCTGGATAGTTGCGAGATAACAAAAAAAAATTCTCGGAAACTTCAGATTTTCGCTTCCGCCAACTGCACAGGTTCACCCCGCAATTTCCGAGCAAAACAGCTACAAAACAGTTTTTCACAAGGGTATTAGGTGGGCCAAAAACTTGTCTCGTGTTGTCGACATGGAACACGAGATACATAAGCAAAAAGCACTTGACCATAGCCAATTTGTGGCATTTTTATCCTAGTTTTCATATAAATCCCTGTTTGCGCTTCGTATTTCAGCGAAAAAAAAACATTCTCGAAAGCAAATTGGCCGTAACTGGGAGCATGGAGTAGCCGCAGTTCTTCGCTCCTATATTTCTCATAATCCGCTTTTGTGGAAAAGCTTGGGTATCGTTGGAAAGAGCACCTCTTGAGCTTTGGGAGGCATCTGAGCAGCTAACCGCTTCATGACGACTTGGTGGATTTTACAGGAAGAAATGCCATAACAATCCACTTTTTTCAAAAGTTTGTTTCGAAGCCAACTGCTCAAAAGCATTACTCTCCTAGGAAGCTTCTAACTGGAAAATACTTTAAACCTTTCTCTATTCGGTAGAAGAGCGGGATTAGGCATAGGTTCTTGGCTGCGAAATAAGCCATCACACGTTATACAATAATTTATAGCCCCTCCGTATATTCGCAACATTCTGTATTTCTGTTATCCAATGCACGGGGTTGTTAAACCTTTATTGGCCGACGCTTTGGCGGCATCGCCTTTGCCGGGGCCGGTAGAAATCAAATCAATCCGTGGAAGGACACGGATAAACTTATCCTTAATATAACAACAATCCAGAATATGCCACGAAATCAAGTGTGACCCTAGGAGACCGTCTCTCATCTTCTTACAAGTCTACTAAGCCGATGATGCCTTCGTGTTGTAAATTTGTGAGCCATGGTGAAAATTACTATGGGCATTTCAAGCGCAATTCTGGTGTCAAAGAATTCCAGAATTCACCATAAAGAGACGCACGACGATTTTCTAGAACCAACAACCAAGAACGAATCTTCTCCGGGTCTTATTTTTCACCCAAGTATCAAAACTAGGTCCTGCACCAGCAAGGCTACAAACTCAAGAGATGTCTCGCAATGATTCGAAGTCAGCACATACAGAAGCATTCCAGCCAGAAATTTTGCAAGTATCGGGAACAGATGCACTGTGAAGCAATCATAGGCATCCAGAAGTCTACCGGTCCTGGATTACAATAATCTGCGCCGTGTTGGATACGTTTGTACGAGTTGTCGCGGGGATGTGGCGACACTGCCTATTATGAAGTATATAGCCATCCCTTAACGACATTGTTCTCGATTTCTTCGACTCAATTGCTTTGAGGGGAACGCATGCTTGACGACCATCGCGTCGCGGGACAGTCATAATCTGTCCATTTTTGCTCATACCACCCTCCGTTGTGTCGTGCTTGTCATGAAAATGTGGCAGCTATCCCGCGCGATGGCATCGCGAGGACGTTGCGCCCATGCCATGCTCGGTCGTCACGACGCCCCGATTTTCACTGGCCAGACAGAAGTGGTGACAGCATAAAAGTGTGCAATTCATCGTGAAGAACGAGCGGCCAGAGGCGGATCGCGTCGCTAGCATCATGCCAACAACCCGCGACAACATCGCCGTCCCTTTCAGTATGGTCCCCATAAACTCCGAGTTTATTCACAAGGATTTAACAAAAATTCTGCTGTGCCACTACCTTCTGCCTACCACACAGTTTCCTCTGAACGAATTCCGTTTGGGCCTAGTCGGACAACTGAATGACTGCACTTGCAGTCCCACAATTGCAGTATCCAAATCCCAACTTGTGTTCGTTCTCATTAATGCAATTCTGGGTATTAAGACCATGTTTAGTAAGAATTCATTATACAACATATCAAAACCAGTAATACGAACTTCCGATTAATAAACTGTATTTACAACACAACAATGCATCACTATATAAAACTTCTAAAACACCGTAAATGTAATACCCAAAATTCCTAGCAATTAATCATGTTCTTCTCGTGCACACGTTTGATGTGTTTCCTGAGCTCACTTGGGAGTGGATACCTCAAAATGTAGGAGATCAAAAACTGAAGGAGAGATTCAGACATAAAAGGAAGGAACAAAGAAAACTACCTTCTTCCACATATTGTGCACTCGTGGTCATTCCTGTTCTCGTGTATTCGTTTTTTGTGCGTACTCAAGGAAGCATGGGACGCAAATGTTTTTGCACATAATTCACATGCAAACGGTAGCGCTGGCTTAAATGAACGTTTTTAGACGGATAACTACAATACGAAGGCATTTCAACTAGTTCAGCAACAGCCACTTACCGTTTGGACTTTAATATAGGAATGCGAATCAACTTCTTCTTCTGTAAGCTTTTCTGGATGTTTCCTTTCTATGTGACGTCTGCGAGATTGCATGGAGGCGCATACAAGAAAACAGAATGGGCAGGACTTGTCTGAATGTCCAGTATTCATGAAGAAAGAATGTATATAGCATTTTAATGCTTGATTTATAGGAAATAAGAAAGATAACTGAAACCTGCATAAACTGAAACCTGCATACCTTTGACAGGCCGACCGGATGCACTGCCGATGCTAGCCGCACTTGTAGACTCTGAATAGACTGAGGAGGCAGAGTGCGTAGGGCTAATCGTAGACAATGCATCGAGCTCTTCTCGTGCTTTTCGCCGTTTTTCTGCTATACTTTCGCGAGTCTCACAATAGTACCGATGCCGCTAAAACAGAGCACAATTTACCAACAAACAGAAAGAAAGAAAAAAAAAAGAGGATCGACATGTCAGCACCTTGAGCTCTTCTACAACACCAAACTTCTGACCGCATTTACACGCCAACTCTCGACTGATGTGAACCCCGTCCAACGACATACTGTGAGCGCTGCTCATGTGTATTTTGAGCGACACCACTCCTCTGCAAAATACGACGTTACTACAACAGACCACAACCAGAAGAACCCCGCATGCATTTTGGATCAGATTTTCACGTAGTGAGCGCCAATGTAGCTGATGAATTTGCGGAACCGGCCGTACACAACAGTGCGACATCTCCGCTCGCTGGAGCTGATATGTTGCAACGACGCAAGCCATTACAGCAGCACTCGCCGCGGTTGCAGCGTGCTGTCGACGCTTGGGTTCATAGATTCGTCAACTCTATTGACGCCCCCTGTATACTCTCCCTTACACAGGACACTATGAAATACTTCGCTCTCCGAAATTAACAGTAGCTGAGAATGAACTCACCTAAACTCGCGACTACAAACTCTACATGTGTAGGCAGTGTTCTTGTGAGTCAACTCATGTCGTTGAAGATGCTGTTTTTTATTGAATCTTTGGTAACACTTTGAGCATTTCAGGAAGTATTCCTAAATGTGAAATTAAATTCCCAGAAAACACTCAAAAAAAGTCTAACCACCTTTTTATTTGCCAGATGCTTCTCCGCAACATGTTCGCGCATCCCCTCTTCATCAGCAAAAACCCTACTGCATACAAAACAGCAGAAGATCTCTCGTTCCTGAATATCACTTGTAAAAATCCAAAGTGAAAATGTATCATTAAAATACTTGGAATGTACAGCCGATTAGTGAAATATCGCGTATTGGAAGACTTAAAAGTTCTAATCTGAAAAGTTTAGGTGCCGCAACTTTGGTTCAAGTACATGAGGTAGAGTACGATTACGCGTCTAGTAAAGGGTTCGTTGTGCGCCTTCACACGATATGTAGAATAAACATAATTTCTTAGCTAGACGACAGCTTGTTGTATAGCTTTATTTATAGTGTGTCGGAGTCCGATCCGGTCGGATAACAAAAGATGAGTATCGATTCTCGTCGGTCGGATTCCGACGAGGATCGATACGCATCGTATGTTACCCGACTGAATCGGACTCCGACGCACTATAAATAAAGCTTATGAGGTATTGTGCCCTGCTATAACCTACCAAGACGACAGCTTGTTGTATGAAATACTGTGCCCCTCAACTTACCACAACAAAAAAAAAACTTCTGACAGGTACAATACAAAAGTTTATAAAATATACTCATCGCTTCAGTAGAGATCTTGTAAAAACGCATTGTTTTAGTTTAAACCTCTTCATATGCATCTACCGCTGTCACAATCGGTTACACCGATGGTTCATTTTTATTCATTTTCAGCTGATACACTCTGGTACAACCTAACATTCACTATCTCACTTGGATCAGAACGGATAAAAATCAAATGCTATTGATAATACTACTCAACACTGTTTGAGAAAAAGAAGTTGGGAAACTCACTCTGTTGGCCATTGCTAACTCCTTCCTAAGCTGAATAATACGCTCCTTTTCGGCCCTCTTTTCTTGTGACATCTTCGAGTGCCGATCCCGTTTGTTTTTCAGTTCTGTGATGTGAACGAATTCTTCCGCACCTTTCTCAAGTTCCTAAAAAGAATTGCATGCTGAATAATGCAGCATATGCATTCTAAAACGAAGGCGATAGATGATTCAATGAGTGGTGCATGAGCAAATGACCAGCAATCAACTAGTAGAAGCTCATCACTCTAGCTGTTTTTATACAGCTTTCCTGAACAAGTTCAAACAGGTATTCCCTTATTGACACTTGATGGACTATTCCAAGGGAGAAGATTCTTCCACTAACAATTTTGCTCAGTGAAGTTAACGTTTTCCTTCTCCGACTAAATGTAGCGGATACGGTCCAAAAATTCGAAGGCGCTTAACCCAATACAATATTTACCTCTTGGTAATTTTAATGAGCAAATTTCGCAAATACTAAAAGGACGGTAAACTTTCCAACCTGCATCCTCTTCTCAGCGGCTTCCGCTTTCTCTTGCTCCTCGATCTCCTCCCGGAGAAGTTCATTTTCCAGCTACAACGATAATTAAATAAATTAAGAATGCCAAAATCGCCACAAAAATTAAAAGGAATGCTGACCTTTTTCAAGACATCTTCGTGAGAATCTTCCAACATGTAATAATATTTGTAGGTAGGGTCATAGTCATCCTGCTGATATTCCGTCGTTTCACTTCCATACTGTTCTATCGGTATACCGCTGAAAATTAAGGTCCGATTCAACACGCAACAAAGACTTCTCATCATCATGCCACGAAAACATCTCAAAAGCTTACTCCGCATTGTAATTGGAAGTCGACGGTCCTTGATAATCCAACTCAGAAAACAAATCATTTTGGTAGGTCCAGCCCTGAACACTTCATTTTGAGGAAACATCTATTTTGAAATATAAATTCGGTTCTCGGTGACCGAATAGGTTTAATTACCCAAGTTTGTGGCTTATAACGAAAATATTTCTAGAAAACGACGAAACGAACGCGGGCGAAACTATGCAACACCATAGTGCACCGTAAGTATAGTTTTCTTGGAGCATTTTCGCAACTATAGCTGGGATCTGCTACTCGGTGGGAAAATGGGTTTGATTATCCAAGTCTGAGGTCTAGGTTCCAATTTCAAATTACCGGAAAGAAGGGTAAACTATGGCGTTGCACCAAACAGCTTAATTTTCTGCAGTCTTTATCCTCATTTTACTTCTGCCACATTTAATGTTTGAGGTACTTGTTTCATAATTTCTTCCCTAAGTTTGAGGTACTTGTTCATATTTTGCCCACAGTTTGAGGTACTCGAGCACTTATTCATTTCCTCACAATCCACCTCATTCGAAGCGAAGTTAATAAGACATAACGTGTATTCTTGACACAACTAGAGCCACAATTCATCGTTTGGGTAGGGTGGTTCAGTATAGAATGTTGCTGTCGATTTCGAAAACTATTATTAGCACTGGATGTGGCGCGACACCGCCTAGGATGATTCAAAAGATGGACGACAAATGTGTCCATACAGTCGTCCCTCACCCATGGTTATTACTGACGCTGATTCTAAACATATTAACACAAATATTTTCTCTATCAATTGGCTTAAGTTTAAAGAATGCACATTCTAGAGAGCAGAGTAGATTTGTAGTCCAGCAACAGAAACCGTGTCAAATCCCGCTCCGATTATGCTGCGGATATAACCCTTGAGAAGCACTTGGGATGGTCACCGTCTCGACTATCTCAGTTTTGGTAGTGATTGTGGATGGGCAAACGGATGCCCAGTCAATACGTATCAAAAATGAAGTTGTCGGGGCGATGGTCATATCAGCTTTCTCCTGTCGTTATCTCTAGTGACCAGATCATGATTATCGGAACTTACCGCCCGTGCGCGTCAAACCCCGGTAGGACAACAGTGTAGAGAAAACGCTATTCCGCACTTTTACCAGGATGGACAGCTCAGTTTTGACCTAAGACTATCACTAAGTTGCAAAAATGAGTCAGGGTATCTTTTAACCATTTTTGGCTCTTTTTCCACAAGTTCCAAAAAGGCAAAATGGCCTGACCTGACGATACGCGCGGGGGTGGCAAGTGTCCGTAGACGCCAAATTATCATTCAACATCAAGGAAACAGCCAGAGATAACAATGGACCATGATACAGACGTTAAGAGATAACGGTATGGAGTGAGGGCAAGTGTTACAGATATCGACACTGCTCACTCTGTGGGGCTATGGACATTTCTTCTACTAGCGAAATTCGAACCAGAAATTAAGTGGCAAATGACAGTCGTAATGAAACCGTGAGTGAAGGCGCGACGGCAACACGTCAAGTGAACCAAATAGAATTTCGAAATCGACAGAACGGAGATATATGAATTCCAGAACAAGGATGAGCGGATGTGCCATATCAAGATCGGCGTTTGGAAGAAAAGACAGCACCAAAATATCGGAACTAAGGAGAAACAAAAACGGTAAATGTGCCTAGGCATTTAGACTTGGTACGATCTCCGAAAAAGTTAGAGCAAGAGGCTTAGGACGCATCTTTGACAGGTTTGGAGCTAACAAAGCACAAGTCCGCCCATCCATGCTCCGGAATACAAAAATATAACAAATGCATTCCATGCCAGAAAAAATATACTGGAGAAATAGATACTACATTGGAAACCGGCTGATCCTCGGGAATAGCATTGCAGGAAGACAGATCTGTGAGGGTACAGGGATCCCCGGAGTTGGTCTCCATGGACGGGGGAATCAGATCCTCAACAGCAGCCACAGCAGCGGGCTCAGCAATACGACACGTAGCCATCGACAACGACGATTCAACGTCCATGACGATGCCGGAAGCGGACGACGCGGAGACGAAAACGTGATGCGATCGATAGTGGGCGGGGCTTGGGTGGGTCCCGAGCGGAGCCGAAGTGCGGTAGGCGTTGGAACGTTTCCAAAAACCCGCATTGCTCTCGCGGGGGGCGAATTTTCGCCTGGTCAAGAGTTCGAAGGTTGCCCTGCCACTGCCTTTTCGTGCATTTTCTTCCTTCTGTCCTCTTAATTGATCTCAATAGAGAATTATCTAGTCCTGACGGGTAAAAGACATGTATAGTGGGGAATTTTTAGAAGTGTATCGCGTTCAACTTGATTCTTCGCTGCAACCGCTGAGAACTCGTGTCCATCCCTCTGTAGTTGCAAATCTCATTAGTTTTTGCAAACTACATGGTTCAAATTCTTAAACGATCACTGGACGAGGCACTTTTGCTCTGCGCCCTGTTTGTTGTCTTATTCTCAACCCGCATTAGATGTTGTATGTTTACAGAGTTGATAATGGCGTTGTAATGCCGAAAGCTCGTTTAATAAAGTAGATTGCACGTTAGCGTCTCAACACTGTGCTGATTGTGAACAATTTGGAACGTGAAGAAACTCTCTTCCTTCTTTGTGACTCTTACCTTATCATCATGTGGAAGCATGATCTCCGTGTGGGGTTCACCCTTCATCAGTCTACATAGTTTTCTCATAGTTGAAAGTTGTACGCGTTTGTCCACGTTGAGGTTTCCGGGTTGTTTATGTAAACCTGCTTTCGTTTTAAGAGAAGGCATATGAAGCTTCCATTGCGGGATAGCATTGTGTTTTTCGACTTGTGTGACTCCTGTCTGGTGTTTATTTAACCATTCACTGCATGCGATTCTTTCGTAACTATTTTTCGAGTTCGTGTGAATATTGGGTTATTTCATACCCATGGGTAACAGCTGCGTATAGACATCACGTTGAGGTAAACATGTTGATAGTTGCCAGATAACTTGCAAATGTGGGCACGTTAACCATTGGGAACCTCAATAATGCATCCGGTAGTTTCTCTTGTTGTCCTTTTAGCATCTGCCACAACGAGCAGGGACACTTACTGCCGGCATTAGGAAGCCTCGATAATCCACGAAAACATGCATTATTTTACGAATTGTTATATAAAAAAAGACGATTTCATCATGAAGGAACGTCAAAATCAACTTTATTGAGCCCACTGAAACGCCTTCGTGCTTTTTAATGAGTATTTCCCTTACTCACAATTGCGTTCGAAGATAAATCACTCAAAACTTCACCTTCCTCCTGAACTTTCTTTGTTCCTTGATTTCACCAATTCCTAACCAGTGGGAGGAGCTCAAAGTTCCCTGAGAGTTTGGAAATAGTTCTGATACGCTACGGCTGCGCCTAACATCTCGGGTAACTAAGTGTCGCCTCCTTTGTTAATGAGTGTTGTGCTTCTTGGTGTAAGGTGATTGTGAGAATTAGCAGGATGGATCAACAGCATTAATTTAAGAAAGAAACTGGTCCCAATCTGCAAAGAGTCGAGTTAGCAACATCAGCATTCTCCACTCTCGTGCACGCATGCGGTGAGTGGTTAAGATGTTGATAGCCTGGTGACAACGGCTTGTAAATACAGCATTGTGATCCTTTGGTGCTGCCGCATCATTATCCACGCTATTCTCCAGCCAAATATACATACTGCTCCTTTCAGCGCTCTGTATGGAAGTTGTCGGCTCGCTCGTGGGAGCGATATGCTTTCTTAGTTAAGGAGTAACAGGAGCGGCAATGGGTCGAGTTAGCAACATCACCTTCCGGTCCAGCATAGCACTCTGACTAACCCTGATTACTAGTATTCGCGCGTTCTATGCACTTTATGTGTTTTTAAAACGGTTAATAGGACATTATCAGTTCATCATGTCCCTTGCTAGCTCATTCTTTGCTGTGGACAGTCACTATCAGTTTCACAGCGTACATTTGTCACATTTTGTTTTCCTCTTTCATTTGCACGGTGTCCGTCGTGCATTTGGAAGTAGGGCATTCCTCGTGATCCGCATTGTTCGTTAGAGTAGTCCATGTGTTACTTATTTCAGGCTTTTAAAGCTACGTATGGGTATGGGAGACCCATATGTGCCAGCTGATCACCTCTCTCCTTCATCAATTGTCGAGAAGTAGTAAGCAATTTTTTGTCATACAGTTTTGGATACTTTCCCGGTTTTCTTTCTTTTTGGCTTTCTTCACTGAGTACAATACATCTTGTTTGTTCCTCACAATCATTGGTATGGCGTCTATAGGGGCAACCCACTGCGCCTACGATGTTCTGATTTTCAAAACATATAAAAAAGGACACCACATAATGGCTGGCAGTTTCAATTTTGTGTAAACGTGACTTGATCCCTTCGCTTTTTCATCCCACAGGCAGGCTTTTGTATCATTCTAGTTAACGCATGCAATGCGAGAACCATGAGTCTGGCAGTTTATACTAGATGTATGTGTTGATCGCGCGTCGGACGCACACATGCTTTCGTAAAGGATTTTCAGTGAACACCGGTCAGCGTGACATGTACGGGCGGTTTAGAACGAAGTAAACGTTGGTGTTATCTTACGTAGAGAGCACATAGGTGGTTTTGACAAGTAGCGCATGTTTTAACTTGCCAGTCGCAGTGACTTTTAACTGCCTGACAATCAAACGACCCCGGAAATGATGTGGGTGTACGTGCAGCACATGCGTTTGATCACTGCGGTATTCACTCCCGGTGAATGCTTTCATACTATGAATGGAAATACCTCACGCTCGCCGCGATGCCGTAAACGCGTGCGTTTCAGCTCCATCCGGGCTACGACTGGAAAGCGTCCGCAATACACTTCATCATATAGTTGTAGTTATAACGAACACACATATATGGTGTAAATTTCACTTTATGGAGGCCCCATTGGTTACTATTCCATAGGTACCAAGTCTGCGACTTCTCGAATGAGAAGGCAAACGCTGTTCTATGCAACTATGGATCGATCCCCTATCCCAAATTCTATCTTGATTCCAAATTTTTTTGCCTTCTCCTTATTCCAGCAGGTCACATTACAACCCAGTTTTTTAACACTTCTCTTTCGAATTGGTGCCTTGAGATTTGTTCGTGGATTGCAACTCTACATTAATGTTTTTTTAGCATTCTCGATGGAAGTGACGGAGTGATCAAGTTCGCAAATGGCAACAATGTGAGTCTCTCACTTGCTTTGGAGTCGCAAACGAGGGAACGTGATAGTGCTCGTATTCACACTACCACCATCAGTGACTACAAAGGAGATGTATGTTTTTTGAAGTTCTGAGATTTTCCATCAGTTTTATAGCCGTTTTCTGCCTTTCTACTTGTGCTTTATTATGAAGTCTACTGGAAGCCCGCGGTAATATCGCAAAAATTCAGGTCCGTGCTTTGAGAGGACGCTTCTTAGCCGTTCAAGGTGATCTTATAGCCTTCCGTTTTTTCAACGAAAACACGGGTGATGTGATTCGCATAATAAACAGAGTGTCCCGGAATCGTCGTCTTATCAAGGTGAGGTTTTCCTTCTCGTTCAAAGTTTTTGACCTCTTCGTCATTTCTTTTTTTTATCTTTCCTTGTTTACCGAGCGCGTTATAGGGTTTTTCGAAAGCACCTGTTGATCTTCGCTTTGCTACTCATCTTCCACTTCTTGCTGTTGTTGATGGCGAATCCAATCTACATGTCTATTCAGTCGCAGCTGATTGCCAGGATGTGTACGTGCATCGTTCAGCTCTGAACGGCTGGCTATTCCTGCACTTTGTATGTGGTCCATTTTTAGCGAGACATATATAAACATCATGAATTGGCCTGGTGGAACATCCGATAGCACACCTCGTGTTGTATGGTGCCCATATGTGGCAGAAAACCCTTCTGACCCTTCGGACGTGGTTAATATGGTTGCGCTTTTTAAGGTAATTTGAGTTCTCTATTTGAGTAAATTCCTCTGTTCAACAAATCATGCAGAAACGTGTTGTTCAAACAACATTAACTTTATTGTATATTTGCTTACTTATGTTTGGGAACTTATGTTGATTCTAACGACAGACCGTAGAAAGATATCTCAACCTTATATTAGTCACTCGTTCTCAAATGTGTGTGTTTTCAGAAGAACAAAGTTTACGTCGTCAATCTAAGCATACTAAAAGAACGCGGATCACGAATGACATTTGAAGAGGCGATGGCTGTGGAAGAAGCCATTCTTTCTGTCGAAATGGAAGAGGTTATTTTCGTTTGTTTTTTTTTTTCTCAATTTTTCCATTTCTAATACTTCTCTGTACAAGATACTCCCCATGAGATTGGGTTTTTTTTTCAAACTTTCATCTAAATTAACTGTAAAATTTGTGTCCTTTCATGATCAATTCTTTATTTTTCACTGATTACGTTTGTTAGGCAGCACGCACGGGAAATTTTGATGTCAAGATTTTGATGCGCTCAATACTATTGTGGGGGCTGAATGTTCTCGAAACTATGGAATCCCGTTTTTGTAGGCCTTAAACTTGTTTGCGCTAGCCCTGGGGTGTATGTATTTTCAACCACCTATTTCCTTCGTCAATCACTTATTTGCTTCGCCTTCTGCGTTCTCTGTGAGCGGCTAAGAGATGTAGTCATTAGAGAAAAAAAAAACAGTTACAAATAGATGAAAAAGGTAAAGTAGTTGTCGTTAATTAGTTCTGTTTGTGGGATGCATTCGGCTTATCTGAGAACCACACGAGGCAGTGAATGCGTATGTGCCCTATATAGGGACTTGCGGGCGGTATCCAATGTTCCAAGCTAGCGCTTCATTCTCCCACGCTCCTGTGGTACCAATTTACCGACCCCACAGGGTTGGATGGCTTAGTTGACCAAGGGCGGGGATCGACCTTATGCGCCACAATGCTACTCTCTTTATTGCGCCATACGCTCTCTCTCAGAAATAGGTTTCAGGAAAAGGTCAAGTTAAAATACCCATACTGCAAAAACTGAAATGAAAGTCGAATTTTGCCGAAAAATTCGACGTCTGTGCGAGCGGGCCACGAAATCTGGCTGCAACTCGATGTACAGAGGCCGTATCTTCTATTAATTTATAACTCCCCAGTCGTGTTGTGAGCCCTACAAGCTAACTTTTTATTGGGTTGGGGAATAGGTTCGTGCACTTTTTTCTATTCAGTATTTCACGGTAATTTGGACTTCGATTGATTGCATGTCATGAACCATTTTGTAGCTCTTGCTTTGCTTTTTACTATACCCGCAACTTTGCTTCTCAATTTCCGTTGCACCTTCTTTTCTATCGCATGGAATCTGACCCTCCTATTCGACAATCCGCCACCGCTTGACTTCAATCGTGGATCAAATGTAGTTCAAATGGGCGGGAATGTAAACTGCGTTCATAGAGAAACCTTACTACTGAAAGGACACCACAAGAGCGGTCTGCCATCTTTGTACAGAGCGCCTCGAAGTTCCCCCTCGCTCGGGACACCCCGTTCGTAGGACATAGAGACAATTATCCCCCTATGGTCGCACCACATGTTAGGAATAATCAGTACTGATGCTAAATTCGAACAACACGCAAGTTTATCTAGCACATCTCTTGCAAGACCCTATATAAAATGTTAAGATAGGGTGATCGTTCACTTTGGGTATGCTCGACTTTTCTGCGCAAAATTTGACTAAAGCGACTACCAAAAAAATCGGATGTGGGGATTTCCACTACTACCTACTCTACTGGTTTGGAGAAGTCATATACCACATAATTCATTAGGTTCCTAGAGCATTTAATGAAGTCTGATACAAGAGTTTCGGTGGCGGACTGCAATTTAAGTGTTCTCAAACAACACAATTTTCAATAGACATGAAGCTGAGAAACAGAGTTGACTGTGGTAGCATTAATAGAGTAGGAAAAAAGCTACAAAACCCATTTAATGCGATTCATTCTGCTTTTGGAAAATGCTGGTTTCTTTCCTCATGAAAAACCGCACGAACTTATTCCCCAACCCAATATATCCAGACCATCCCATCTACGCGGTTTCATATAGGATAGATTGAGCTACATCTCTTGCTAAACGTTTGGTAAATATAGTTTTAGGGAAGATTGCAATCTGTTTAGAATGAATGTATATTCCTCTGTTCAGGAAGTGACCGCGGTCTGTATTTCGCCTGACTCTACTGCAGTGGCTATTGCTCGTGCTGACGGCGTTGTCTCGTTTTATGTGATGAACTCAAACGAAAGTGAATTAAAGTTTGCTCACACATGGAATCCTCAGATGAACAGGCCTATCGTGGAACTCTTCTTTTTGGACGGTGCTCGACAAGCCAAGAATCAGTAAGTAATAATTCTTATATGTTCGCTGATTTCTCACATCAACCCAACCCACGTCTCTACTTGCAAACATTTTCTTTTTCAAACCGATATTGTTCTGAGTGTCATTCATTTCATGTTGTTGTTTCTGCATAAATAACTGGTCATTATGTTGGTAAAGAGTAGATTTGTGATACATTTGCGGTTGCTTTTCAGGGAGCAGTTTTGGCGTCATTGCCTTGTGGTCGCAGAAGAAGGTCGGCGATTGGCTCTGTTCGAATGTGAGGATTGGCGTTGCCTAGGGCGTGTTCGCTTCGAGTCATCACTTGAAATAGCCACATTTTCCGTCCATGTGGATCCTCAAGCCCGTTATGCTCACATCCTGGACGTGGATGGATCGGTTTGCTTCTAGAACTTATATCTTCCTTCTTTTCAAAATCTGTCTGCCGTGTTCCGTTGGTTGCAATTTCTTTCCACATTGACACAACTGCTCATAATTTTCTTCCACTTTATTACCCACAACACCTAATTTTTGCTTCGGAAAAGCTGTTCTCATCCCTACTTTACATTCTTTCATGGTTCACCTTCAATTCTTGTTTCAGGTGTGTAATTCATAATTTTTATAGAATGTGTTTTGCGTGGAACTGGAATACTCTGAGCATCCACGTTTTGCTGGCGTCACCCAAGTGACCTTTTCTCATCCGATCGTTGCTATTGTTCCGTACGAAGTCGATACTGAGGAGAAACACGACTCTAGCGTTGGTATGGTCTTTATTTTTGTTTTATTTGTTTTCCATTCAATAGTTGTCATCACTAGATTGTCATTTATCGATCTCAGTGTTCACTGGTTTAGTAAATGTCTGTGGATTTTGCTTTTCTAGCTGTTAAAATCTACGTAAACCATAATTCTTCACCCGGTGATACTAGAATTCAAACAAAACTGTGAAGTGGATTTCTTACATGAGAGTTCTCGGACCAAGTTGGAAATATTCTTTTTTACAGATTATTCTTTGGATGACGAGTTCGATAGTGATCGGAATCGCAACGAGGTGTTGGCTCATTATATTGCGATCGGTCATCGCAGCCTCCTTCAACTTGATGTTCATCTTGAACTCGCTGAACAGCTAAAACCATCCACTGACGTCATGTCTGCGATAAAAACTGAGGTGGATAACGACGGTGCTGAAAGGCAAGTGATGCATCCCATGCATTTTTATATTTTGCAAAGATTTTGTGATCTAATAACTTTGGAAATGATTTCGGAAATGAGACTCTCTCTCCAGCGTAGAACTGTTTTTTTTGTGATTTATCAACTTCTTAGAAAACTCGAAGAATGATGAGACTGCCCACAATTTACTGCATTTTATAGAAGAAGCGAGGGTCCCAGCGATTTGCTAACAGTCGCTCCGTCTGCGCCTGCCAACTCAACACCTACAGTAAATTACGAAAAGATTATGGAACAACTGAAAGAGATGAGCGAGAAGGTTTGAACTTTACACTCTAATATCCAGTTACTTACAGCGCTCGTCGCCTTTGCGCCTTTCCTTTTCTAAACAGCCAATTTGCGTTGTAATTCATCTCCTACTCAGATCGTTTCAGATTGAACAACTATCTGTCCGCGTTGAGCGTGCTGACAGCGAGCGACGCTCTGCTGCTACGAATGAACACATACTTTCACAGCTGCAGTGCTTCAGTAATCTTTTGTTCTTTATTAAATTTACAGAACTGACCAGTTTTATAACTTCCTCTCCTTTTTACCCATTCCTCTTTTTATTTAATTTTATTGGGAGAAAATCATTTTGAAACCTTTTGTTTCAGAAGAGGAGTTCTCCTTGCGCGAGGATCGTCTACTTGCAAATGTGTCCGATTTAATTGAAACAAATCATCGCGAGACTATAAATGTTGTCCGCAACGCTCTGAATGAAAACTCCGTTGCTGTTGAGAACTCCATCCAAGCTAATCATAAGGTCAGTTTTTTGCAGCCTCTTCTTACTTTCTGATACGTTCATGCCTTCTTTTTTTATGTTGTGTTGAATGTTAAGTTTCGCTTACTCAAAGTTTTTGTTTTCGAAAGCTTAGCCTTCATTCATCTGACTGTTTTTGGATGTTCAAGTCGCAATAGCTCGACTGTAGTCAGTCGTATTCATTAGCTGATGTTCTTTAATCGCTTGAAAGCATCAAATATCCATCCTCTGATCATCGAGTGGCAGGAGCTGTCACTAGTAAACTCTTCGTTTGTCCCTCTTGCGTGGTAATGTTATGCAGTGGGTTTTGCTTCTTCTAGGAAGATGAAAACATTGTAGTTGCCCTTCATTGAGTGGGATAATCTAACCACCGTGTCGATGCTATTGTCGATGTTTCACGCATGTCTGCTAGCTGGAATGGTTATCATTATTAGGTTGAGTTAAATGTTCTCGGACAATGTGGTAGTGATGACTTAAAGAGATCATAACTCAGCAAAGAGTTGACGAAAATGGACGAGCGAGCTACTATTTGATAGAGTATGGAAGACTCTTCAAACTGCATACTAATGAACATACCAAACTATTTCCTTCCCCGCCGCCGTTCTGCGCAGTTTCAAGCCCTCGCCACTCCACCTCCGCAACGCCTACCTGTGCCACGCCCACTTTTCGACCGGTTTCCCCGTTTTTATGCTCATTCGGAAGAATCTTCCAGACTCTCTTGAAGCATAAACATATACATTCCACTAAATACATACACACAGGGGATTTTACGATTTCTAGGCCTTTTTCATATTCTTAGTTAAGCCACGCACCTTGGACGAGTTCCACACATGACACTGTGACCAATCAACAGAGCTCGACGAGCCGATCAGAAACATATATAATACATTTGCAGTAATCGTTAAAAAATGTGAAATAAATGAAAACACTATCAATTTGTCCGAGAACTTTCGACTCAACCTACTAAATACATGGAAATATTCTCGAGAAATCGCTTCATTTAAAAAAGCCAGCAGTGAATGGTACTCATAGCCGGTTCTTTATTATCTGCAACTTCGAAAAAGTATGGATCGCAAAGTGGTCACTTCGACATCGGAAATTGGGAAACTGGGAAATTCTTCGGAGGAAGGGCTGGTAAGCTTCAACGTCGATTCTAACACCTCTAACAGATTTGGTCGACATTTCGTGACGAGTGACCAAGCCTTCATCGTTATGTCAGCTTAGAACTTACGTAACACTTCGTTTGCACACCATTCCGAGATCGCGAATGGGGTCCATACATTCACGAAGTTGGAGAGCACAGTATAACGAACATAGATATGTTCACCTGTAGGCCCCTCTTCATCAAGTGTAGTAATAATCTTGCTGTTAGTGAATTTGCGGTTGATGTTTTGTGAAAACCAGGTTTTCAACTCTGTGTAGGGCCTTAGGGTTATCTTTCAGAAAGTTGATGTGTATCACCCTTAATGCTTTTTCTCTAACGCTAAATGTATTACAACTTAACGTTTAGTTGAGTGCTGATGCTGTCTCTCACCGTGTTACTGAGCGGTTACGTGAATCTCTTACCACGATGGTGGTGCCCGCTATAGAGCGGATTTGTGCGCAGCTATTCAAGCAGCTGAACGATAGTTTTCGCCATGGTCTCGATCAGGTTGTGTTATTCTTTTTTAGATTTCTCATAGAGTATCTATTCAATGAACTTCAGTATCTTCAACAAATGAGAGCGTTACAAACGGCTACTCTCGCCGCTGTTGCAGCCAGTGCAACCCCAGCACCGTCGCTGTCGGTTGGGGCTGACCGACAAGCTCTTGCGCACATGATAAAAAATAATCAAGTTCCGCTCGCGTTCGAAACTGTGAGTGTTTGTCAGCTGTTTCTATCCTTCAGGTTTCGTATTCCAATATTTTCCTTATATCACCCTAATATAAATCTCTTTTATAGGCGCTGAATCAGGGAGATCAGGCAGCATTGGAGTTTGTCTGCAACAACGTCGATCCCGATGAGCTCTTCCGTTACCCTTGCACACTCTCCCAGCCTGTGCTCTTATCACTTCTGCAGCAACTCTCTCTGCGCCTCGATTCTGATACAGATCTGAAATTCCGGTAAAACGAATTAGCATGAACAATTTCGTTCACTCGCAGCTTTCACGCTTGCTTAGTTTACCCTTTCGAATTAAATCATTGCAGATATATGGAACACATAGTAGATGTGCTTCAGCCGCATGATGACGATATCGGAGTTATGGTGCCCAAAGTAACCGAAGGTCTGATGCAGAGTCTCACCGGTCAGTTCTTGCTTTACTAGAAAGTAATTTTGTTTTTTTTTTAATACATCTTTGTTTTTCATTTTCTTTTATCCAATCTCCATCTCATAGCTGAGTTTTGTCACCTATTTCTCTTCTAGAGTTCCAAAATCTAACGCCAAATGCTACGTTAAAACGACAAGCTCGGGTGTTGAGCCAGCTGGTGAGGAATTTAAGGAAGATTTGAGTCGTTCATAATCACTTTTAAGAGTAGCTAGCTAAGACTTGTACAGAACAGAAGTGAAATATACCAAAATGTTGAAAAAAAGTTCGTATTGTGCCTTCGTAGGTTTTTGTAATTCTTTTTTTTTTGTCATGTGTAACCGCTTCACAGTTCTTCTCTTTAAATTGTAATTTAAACTCCTCTTTTTCTATAGTCATTGCTCACTCGTGAAATTAATTTTTTTTTGTAAATGTATGCACCGATTTAGTTCTCTTGTTTACAGAGTAGGTTATCGTGTAGCTGTAGGTTAGAGATAATTTATCAGATATTCTACGAATTAGTTTGGTAGGTTGTAACAAATTAGATAATTAATGTTAGAATTGGCTGCTATGTTCATGGCGGCTATTGTCTATTTATAGCCTCCAGATGCCACTCTGTACAATTATTCCCGTCTGATTAATATACCGGTGTATGCAAAAAAGTGGGTAACTGTAATAAATATTTGCCCCGCACTCTGTTCAAGCACACATTGTTGGGCGTTTTTCTATTCAGGGGGAGCTGATAAACTACTGGAAAGTTTATTGGTTTGTGCACATTGATTCCCTATATGTGGAGCAATTACGCTATCGCTTTTTTTTTGGTGAACAGACACAGATAATTTAAACAGAATTATCAAACAAACGCTAGCAACGAACCAGTCTCCCACAGTATCTACAGTCGTCCCAAAAAATACTTGCCTCCGGCATCCACCGCCCGTCTGCTGAGCCGCGCCGCGCCTCCTATGCGTTATCATACGTGCTGCGACGTGGCTCAGTCGACGCGCAGTTTAGCGGGAGGCAAGTATTTTTTGGAAAGACTATATATCTCTTTAATAAAGTGCCGTAAGCCCGAAAACAGCAGGCATAGGGGGGTCATGACGCGGCGGCACTCATAGACAATGGTGGTCTATAATATAATAAGAAAAAAAAGATGTAACTCAACACAATCTGAAGAAAAGAGGCCCACTCACTGTAAGAAAAAAAAAGCGGGCAAAGACGTTTGGTACCCCATGTGTGGACCCATTTGAGACCGGAAAACCGGATGCCTCTAGAAATACGGGAGACTTCAGCGGTCCAGGGAGTGTGTATCATCGTGAGGGGAAACGGGGCGTCACCACGCGACCGCGATTGGCATATTGATTGAATGGGTCAATCGCAGTAGCCTGGTGACGCCTCATACTCCCTCACGATGACAGCGATACACACCCGGGTGCTGAGCTCCACCCGGACTACATAGAGCATCCATCAACAGTGAAAGTTGCGATGTCAATGAAGTGTGCGAATGTGCAGAATCAGAGTGCCAAGGCGCAGTTGATACGCCTTGGCGTGCAGAGCCATGCCCATTGGAGTTTGCTATAGTGGAATCTATGCCAGATTCGTGCATGCAACTATGTGATGAAAGGCCCACTCGTGCCCCAGACACAAGTGAGACGTATGCGTTTGTGGTGCAGCAACCGCAGCTAAGGTAGGATTCCACAGTCAATGCCTGATCCTGTCGTCGTTTGTTTGTAACAGCATAGAGCAGGTCCATGGCTTTACAGTGCACGTCGCTGAGTGTGGGTCGTATGGCGCGATTCTTCGGGTGGCACTATACACGGGCTGGATTTGCGACGCGCTATTACCACCCTTGTTACGGTAACGCGTCGCGGCTTGGCCGTAACGAGTCCTCGAACAACTCGTCCACCTAACCGCAATCATCCACTCCATACGGGACGCCGCCATCGATTTTTTCTGTACATTTCCTCGATTATGGTTTGAACTATGAACTCGATTTTCGCCTAAACCCGTTGCCAAGAATTTTGCAGAGCCAGTCGACGACAAAGCCACGATGATTTTCTTTCTAATAATTTTCCTTAATTGAACTTTCCTACGGATTTTCAGGGAGGTTTTGCAAGCAGCACATTCAAAGAGGCATCGTAGTGTTGGTTGAGGGCTTCGTTCAAGATTTGATCCGGGGAAAACGTCATGCTGAACCCTGAGTCCTCCGTAAGCTGAGGTGATTGTGGCGGGGTGGGCGAGCTGTCCAAGGACTCGTTACAGCCAATCCGCGACGCGTGACCGTATCTCGGGTGGTAATAGCGCGTCCCAGATCCAGCCTGTCTACAGTGCCACCCGAAGAGTCGCGCCATACGACCGCCTCCCGTGTAGGGCACATACGCATTCAACGCCTCTACGATGATCAGACGAAGTCGAACGCTTGGCGCATCCCTCGTGACGGGATTGATCAATGCCGACCACTTTATCCTTTATCCGTTAACCTGGTATCGAATGTACTTGTAGTTGTTCGCTTCGACTGCTCTCTGTTACCCTTCTACATGCCAAGAAAAGTGTGCTTTTCTATACATTTCTTTACGGACAACGTACAGATAAGGATATTCAGCTTGATAGTGCACGAACGTACGTTCGCCGAGCTCTGCGATGTCGGTTCAGGGTTCGAATCCTCTCATGAGCGGTACTCTTGCAAATATGTTAATTAAACTGTTTATCTGAAAAGTACTTGAAGATTGGCTAGATTAAATTGGTTGAATATTCGAAAAATTTGAATTTTGCAAAGATTTTGATTCTTATATGAAAGCGAGCTGTGACTCCTAACGATTCTATGCGTGTGGTGCTGTGGCAAGCTGTCTGCCTATGAGGAAGTTATTCCCAGATTCAAATCTTCTGCAATGTGGAGGTTTCGCAAAGGGAAAAAGCTTGACTTGTATTCGTGTTTCATCAATATTTTCACTAAATCGGAAGTTTTGCTCCAATTTGTTGCACATTCAACCGATGGATCGTGACACAGGAACATTCACGGTACTCAGATGGCTGCGATATTCATGCGAACACGCCAACGTCGTAGTAGAAAGATCGACTACCAGCGCATACATCCCATTTTGTTTTCCGAAAGGAACGAGAGGATTTTCTACTCGGAATACCGTTTCCGGCCAACGGGTGTGGAGAAGATCGTTCGGATGCTATCGCCGTTGTTGCCTGAAAACGGGTTCGAGCCCTGGGAAATATTAAAACTGAACCAGGTTGTGTGCATAAGCTTTCGCCATTACGCTCCACAATACGTGAGAAATACCGTACAGGTCTTATTCACACTGAGGTATCTGGCGACTAACAGTCACCAAACGGTCATTGCGGACGTCTTCGGAGTAAGTCAGAACGCCGTCAGTGACGTCATAACCAGGGTTGCGGATGTGCTGAACCATCCGATGATTGAGGAGAAGTTCCTGCGGTCCTGGGTGTCCGATGAGCAGTGGTGCCTTTGCTGCTCCCGCGGATTCGCTCGTCAATCAAAGTTCACAAGTAAATTTAAAGTGCCTTCAAAATATTGATAGTGGAACGTTTTCTACTGTTTCAGATGTGGTGGGCTGCGAGGATGGATGCCTCATCCGCATCCAGCGTCCGATCAACAACGGCAACCACTACTATTGTAGCAAGGCATACTGTGCGGTGAACCTGGTCGCTGTGGTCGACACTCTGAGCAAATTCACCTGTATAAACTGTGGATTCGAAGGAAGGCACCATGACTCGTTTATATGGCTGAATTTGAACAGGCTTCTCGGGAGTTCGAAGAAGGACGTGCACGGCCTGGGTATCGACTCCTGGGTGATGCAGGGTTTCCCAACTCCAGGAGCGTGATGACGCCTTACCGGTAGAACGCTGCACGAGCAGACAGAAGGAAGAGAAGATTTAACAAGGAGCACGCGAAGGCACCCAATGTAGTTGAAAAAAGCCACCGATGCACTAAACGCAGATTTTGCGTACTCAACAACGTGACCCGGATCGAGCCGCCGAAGGTACAGAAGATCATAAAGGCCTGCGTGCTCCTTTACAACATTGGGATCTTCTTGGGTGCTCATCGGGGACAATCGCTTTCCTTCGGTGTACGGGGTAGGATGACACACACATAACTCGAATGTCAGGGTTGTTCGAAATTTTCAATTGCAAGATTTCAACCAAATTTGCACACTACATTTTACCCTAAGATTAGAGTCTTGTTGTTGCTTCTGTAAAAGAAAATTCTTGCTGCTGCTTAGTTTATTTTCCAAAAGATTGGACAAGCTGATAGGATTACTCACACTGTGTATCTGAGCCCACAGCTGGCTGTGCTTCGCTGACTTTTTGCAGTTCCTTGATCGATTTTTTGATGTCTTCGGCGGTTTCCTCGATTCGCGTAAGTTTGTTGATGATGGTGTCCATTCGAGTCGCTAGATATATGAAGTCCAGGTTGAGGGGGGAGTCTTCGCCGTCGGGGTCGGGCCAGCTCGACGAGGAAGACTCGGACATTCTGAAAGAGGTGTATTTAATTGTGTAATTGCAAAACAATGTGGGCAAATAAGGCGAAAATTGATTGTGATGAGTGTTTAGAATATGCTCGGAGAGGTCAGGTTTGCTAGTCCCGAAAAGAGCTATGGCATAAATGGATTACTGAGCGCCAAAAATGTATAAATGTGAACAATATTCTCCGCAGTAGAGACTTGATCAGCAATAGGTGGAAAAGGGCAATTCGTAGTTGTGGTAATGTGATTATGGTGTAGAGCTGCCTTTTTATATAAGCCTTTTTATTATTGTTGGACGATATTGATGATGACTGGAGATAAGACGCGGTCAGGATTATTGATCCGATAAGTATGATCGCAATGATGGGTGAATAAAGGAGAGCGTCTTTGCACATATCAAGGAAATGACTGTCGGGAAGTTCGAGTTGAAATGTGCCATGTGTTGGTGTGTCGTTTATCCAAAATTCCAAATATTGTAGAATTGGTTGTATTCCATTTACATAGTTTAATGTGCCTTGTAGTCCGAAAACGGTTGTAGTAGTGCCGCAAGTTGCTGAGCATATTTCTTGAATTCTTGCTTTGTTGAATGCTAGTCTAATTTCGTTTCTCTCTCCATATTGGGAACACTGAAGGGGAAACGATTGTGTTGTACACGACACTTCAGCGATTGCTTTAGGTGTGTTAGAATAGCAGATAAGTTTCGTAACTGCTCCTTTTAAGCAGTTGTAACAGCCTCGGAGTTTGGAAGAACTGATTTTGCATGTGAAATCAGATATACTCTGTTGTAATCGATGTATTGAGGCTTCAAATAGTGTGGATAATTCTACAGATACTGCTTTTGAGCGTAGTGTCGGGATCTGATTCTTCCCTTCGATGTCAATTACTGCGTTAGGTAGTGTAAGAAGTAGTGTATTACGCAGTTGTTGGAGGTGAGATACTTGGTTTTGTTTGCAGTAACAATTTATGTAATCCTCGGCAGGATCACATTCGCAGCTATCTTGGATTGTGCAGAAGGTACTGGCATTCTCAGGCAGGTTGGTTGGGTTAAAAGTGCAGGCATGAGAAAGTCGTGTCTGTGTATAGGTATGAAGTTGTTATCCCGTTGGAGAGAAATCTTTTCTCCAAAATTGACGGTTGATTTATTTGAAAGTTTGTGATTTCAAGTGTTGATGATTCTAATTGTTTGCGTACTCTTGGTCTTAATTCAATATTGTAGATTTTCTGATCTTGTCGCGTTGGGAAATACGTGACTGATAACTTCACTGATTCGAACCATGTAGGGCAGTCGAAGATTTCATAGATTTTGTTATCGGTGGGGACATGGTACACTCTATAGAAGAGACATCCTGAGGATGGAAATCCGCAGGAACATCCTATCCCTCCGCAGGATTCACTACAATATGTGATTCCGGTGTAGTTGTTAGCTATTCCAAGTTCTGGGATGTGTGTGCTGGATGTGACATCGGCGCATTTCTTTTCTGAGCAGGAGCCCATGTGGAGACATCGTTTACTGTATTGAACTCTCACCTCTGTATTGCGTATGAAGTATAATGTTTCTTTGTTGCACCTGAGTATCATTTCGTCTGATGCTATTTTCATTATAAAAGTAGAATGGTTCATATGGTGAAGTTGTAGACAAATTTCTGGTTGTATGGGGTTAATTTTGATTGCGATTGTTTGATGAGCAACGCAGTTATTATCGTAGTTGCATTGAACAACGGATGTGGGAAAGTTGAATGTGTTTTGGCACGTGTGTACTATTTCCGTATGTGAACAGAACATTGTCATCACAGTTAGTATACGAGTGAGTGGTGAGGAACTCCATCGGCGGTTGTTCTGTCTACTGAGCTCTACGAGAGGTAGATTCTCAGTGCCGTGGGTTCTTTTGATTCCTACGATGTAGTTAAGACCGATCCATATGCGTCTGCACAAGGTTAGTATTCGTGTAAAAAGTTTTCTTGTCAATATTACAATTGCGAATATTCCTACGACTACAAAGTATGTTATTATTGCAGCGATTCCAATTACAAGGCGTGGCCAACTTTCAGGGTTCGATATCATTGACATGCAAAAATTACAATTTATTTGTTCACAAAAGGGACTTGAAAGTAACACTTAACTATGAAAGTAACATTAAAAAGGCTAAAAGCGAAATGATATAATGCGACGCTGAAAAGTAGACCTTATCATGGAACGCGTTAAAACTGGTACCTGGAGTAAATATCGGAAGTTCTTCTTCTTTGCTCGAGCGTGTTATGGAATGGTTGATGTCCAGTGGAGACATTAGGTTCTGGTGGGTATTGAAGAATGTTTCGTCTTCATCCCGATTTGTTACCGTTGGTTTTTCCTACCTTGCTGTTGCAATCGTCAGGATTGTTGTTTCTTTTAACATTGTCAAATAGAAAAAGTACGGACTGATATAAAGAAAGCAAAAAAATTGATAAAAGAGCGCTAAGGATAAAGCGGAATTGTGCGCGAACATATGAAATCGTGGGAAGTAGGCCAGTTCTTCCCTTGGGGTACTTGTATGCAAAATTCCGCTAGGAAAGGCATTCAGTTTGGCCGATGCACCATGTTTGGACTGCATCAAGGTCCAATAAAGTTTGGTGGTTCACTAACACATTTGCTTTACTAACTATTTATTAAAGCTACACTAGGTAAGGATGATAATGCGAGGATAGATATAGGAGGATAGAGTGGGAGTGGTGTTTTGCGCTTTAGACGCTACTTGTGGGTCAAATTGTGAGTACAGTATACTTGTCAGTTGGACGGTCACATTGCATGCTGCAGTGGACTCTTGACTTGAGGCCGGTCGATCACAGTCTAAGCCTCAGAAGCATAGTTCGCCGCATAGTTCGACGCAAAGAGGCTACCCCATGAAGCTCATACCGAGCCTTTCATACTCTCCGCAGACGTAGGCGGGTGTGAGGATGAATCATGAATCAGACACATCGGATTTCATGACATTTTCTGCGAATCTACTTAATTAATTTTTCCTTTGTGCAAGGGTTCAGGATAAGGACTTGCTAGCCGGCTAATTTCGACTGAATCGGCTTCTTAGGTGAATCTATTTGCTGACGGGATTTTTGATGCCCTTTACACTCAACTAAATAGTCTTCGGTATTTCTCATTTCAGATACAGTGGGGTAGTATCCTCCACTGGAAGTTTTATCGCGATGTGGCCGAGAGACCCTTTCCCGACACCTTCATCTTTAGTCTCTGCTGGTATGCAGAAGGAAAAATGGAGGTGCTAAAAACTATAAGGGAATAAAACATATTTAAACATTTCTATTTCCTCCATGGTTATTGGCCTTAAATGGTTCACCCTAATGTGGCCACCACCGCAGAACTCCCTCAGTGATGAGTGTTCATGCCTTTGTGGCCTTTCACATACACGATCTCCCCTAGGTTGTAGGCAGGCCCTATGTTTTGGAGAATTGTACAGAGAAGTAGTGGCCAGAATTTGCCTCCTCCGGGTGAACATTAAAACGGTCTGAAACAGTCTCATACGAGCTTCTCCTAGCTTAGATGCATCGCGTATGAATCGCGTATGAAATTGTTTGGGCTTTCGAAGAAATGATTCGTGAAGAAGATGGATAAATGAAAGATGTTCGAGTTCCCGTTTCTTAATTTGTTCGCCCGAGCACTAGACGTGCTTGCATTTCAAGCACCTTGACGGCAGGCATGCTAAATGTTCGCTCCCAAGTTTTCTTCCTTGGTGATTTGTGTATTACTCTTCCCAATATGTGCTCGAAATCTCCGCCAATCCTTATCTTACCTTCTCCTTCGAATTTATCCCTTTCACAGAGAATTCTATTAGAGAACGCGAAAAGCCGCATCCCCTCGACTCTCTTAGGTTTCGCAATATGGCCTAGCGCTTTATTATATAGGTATGAAGATAAATTTGATTGACCTGAAAAATACGACGGTAACTAAAAAACATTCCAACTAAAATGAGTACCGGCCTTCCTTCAAAACCTAAAAGAAGCGGCTGATTCTTCCACGTACACGTCGGCTACCATAATGGGTGCTTCTGCTGCTTCCGTGTGGTTCTTGCAGTGGCAGGCAGAGTGGCTGAGACAATCTTCGTTTGCGATTCGCATGAAAGAACCGATCTCATGCACTGTGTGGGTTACATCGCGGAAAAACTTGTGTTGATCTTAAACGGGCGATCGTTATTTCTGTGAATCTTGCGTTGAATTTTCTCAGTTACCCGAAACAGACCATATTGTTCTGTCACTAAATCCACGTCGGTTATCCGAACGTTGCGACGTCTTTTACGACTGGGAGCAGCAGCGTAGGCGTGGTCATCCGTTCCATCACTTCCCAATAAGAACTCATCCTGAACCTGCTGCTTATGAATCGAAGACGGTCAACTACCTAGTATCTTACCATTCGTGGAACGTTCCCATTATGGCCCTCTCGTGGTTGCTCGCTCTTGGGGTTGACGCCTAAATTAAGGACAGACTGGCCACAGATGTTGTGCAAAATTCGTCTTGCCCGAAAAGTTGTTTCGGAAAACGCAATGAGAAAGAAAGAGGAGCAATTAGTCGGATTCCAGACTTATGAAATCCAGTTTCCCTGGGTCTTATGAAATCCAGTTTCCCTGGGTCTCGTCTTTCTTTGAAAAAAATTGGAAACTACGAGGAAGGTCTTATCTCACCATTGCAAGATCGTCAGAGACGAAGAGGGCTTGACTCACAGTGTTCTCGGACCTAGAAATACATCTGAACGCTTTCTCACTTCTTGGCAGGGTTTCTGCTATAGATAGGGAGCAATTTAGAATATAAACGCTATTATCGCTGAAAACTACTTTAACCGAGGCATGTTGAGTGGCAGGAACGCGAATGTTAGCTTTGGAACTACTTTTTCCGAATGATAAAAAATCCTGCATCCCAACTGTAGTTACCTGAAAAGCAAACAATCTAGGAAGCTTCCAGAAATACCCTTACAATGTTACGAGAAAGCATTAAAGGCAGCACCCGCGGAAATCTTCGACCTCAAGATTTCAGCACATTTCGAGGTTAATGTGTGTGCTGATCACTGTTACGGAGTTGAAAGCAGTCAAAACCTTCAAAACCCTTGTTCTCAGGAACCTCTAAACTCATCGCTTTTCAGCAGGTTGGCCGAGTTGCGCGATCTGTTCGTTGTGGACCAAAAAAAGTCGATACTGCCGCCTTTTTGGCCAGCTGTTTGCCGCCGAAATCGGTTTTTGGAACTATTTTGCAGCATTCCTGAGGTTGATGGAACGAACCGAAATTTGAAAAAGATCGCACAACAGATTAAGGTGTCGTAGAAACACTAAAGGATTCTAAAACGATCCCAATACCACGAAAAAAATTGAAAATGTGACGCTGACGGAAAGCAGCCACACAAGTGACTAAAGAAGCATACATCTTGCAGAATAACTATTGGGAAAATTAACTGTGCCAAGGAATGCAGAAAAGGGTAGCTGAGGAGTGAGCACTAGCTTAATAATAACAAGAAAAGTAGTGGCTGCCCACCAAATCAGCTGGCGGCAAGGGTCCACGGCCGCCACAACTCGATCGAACGACCCCACGCAGATCCTGCGGATCCACGTTCAACCACTTTTATTTTGAAAACGGTCGAGTTCTCTGTGCTACTACAATCGTAGAATTGTTGGTAGGCCCGGTGAGGTTCCGAAACGATCAATATCTCAGAGACGGAAATTTCCGTAGGTGCTGCCTTTAAGCGAAAACGGTGTCAAACCGATAACTTGCATTAACATCGCATTAATGCTGCATATTTTGTCCATAATCAAAAATACTCAAAACATAAATCCCACATTTCAGGTGGAGAGAGCAAGAAATTAAACGGGGTCATAGAAACACGATGAAGTAGTGGAAGTCTCTCCCTACCTTCATTTGTAGTTTCAGTGGTCTGAAAGCAATGAATGCCAAGAGGCGCTCAATCCAACCGCTCACATCAAACCTGGAGTTCTAGAAACAAGGCAAAATATTTATAACCGAGGACTAAAGATTGTATAAAAACCAACCATACGGGGGAGGCAGGCAGCACAACGGAACCCGAGATAATTAGGCCGGGGATCTGCCTGCGGGAAGAGCTGGCAGATCGAGATACAGTCCACCAAGCAATTATCGCTGGGTCACCCCAGCATCATACGCGACTGATAGGCACCGCCCACTTCACGCGAGATGTCGCATCGCGACGAATGCGTCTATTTCGCTTCAAAAAGCGGAATAAGGCTGGAAACGATGGAGAAAAGTAATAATTTTGCGAAAATATCAGTAGAACGCTGGAATTAGACGGAATTAAGTGCACAGAGCAAAAAAAAAAAACTACTAACGAATGATGTTGTGGTATCAATAGTGAGTAAGTAAACGAGGTGCGATGTTAGTGACCTCCTAACCTTATATCTGAACTTTCACGCATATCATAGAATGTCCGAAAAGAACCCAATGGCATGCGACACTTCGGAGGTCACCCCTTCTGTTTCCAGAGGGAAGACCTGGAGAAAAACCAGTTAACACATTTCTCACCTCGTTTTGTATAAATAAGCATGGTTAGCCAAAATCTTTACCCATCACCGAAATGTCGTTTGACTACTTATATAATCTACAAGTGCAGCAGTTTGCTCAGCAACTTTATGCCATCAATCTGCTGGTTTCACAGGTATTTTTCTTAAAATAATTTAAAATGCAAAAATTACGCAGGAATTTTCAGGACCCAGCGCATCTGTACAGGAGCCACGTCTAGCTTCCATTGGCACAACTACCAGGAGGTTCCCAAGTAAGAAATATTCTGGGAAAAACTCAAAGTACATTCATAAAAGTCATTTTTCAGCAAATTGCTCCCGTTCTCCCTGCTCCACCCGCTGCACCGCCTCAAGAACTTGCAGTAGAAGAGCCCGCAGTGGAGGCGATCTTCCGCGGAGAAAAAAATGCGTGTAAGAACTGTGTGTACCCCGTTCTAGTATACAACATACCGGGCTCTCAGAGATGTTACGTCTTCCAACATCAGAAGACGACTAGGGCGGACACTTTAATTTATCGGTGTTCCGGATGCAGGCACCAGAATAAAAAATTCACCTCAATTTGTCTGCGCACAAGAGAAACGTGGAAATGGACAATGCATTGTGACTTATCACGATGTATATAATAAATAAATAAATAAATAAATAAATAAAAATGTGCCGGGGGACCTCCGCAAACTTCCGTGGGGAGAAGATTTCCTCAGACATCAGACACCGAACATGCATATATATTATTCTCAGGAAGTAATTTCGGTGAGTAAAACCAGAAATAATCGGAAAATTCAGAGCTTCAATATTTTGAATTTCAATGTTTCTAGATGGTCTGCGAAAACGGACTCACTGCCTTAATCGGTGATGGCGTTGACAAGCTAAATCCCATGAATACGCCGAATAGAATGGATAAAGGCCAACTCTATGTTATCCATGGTGTTGTGAGCAGTGGAATTGAGGTAGTCATTTTGGAGCCTGTATTCTTCCTGCTCTCCTGTTTTCCTAACAATTTTAGGTACCTCTTCTATATGAAATTACTCGGTACAAGAACTTGGCAACCTATAGAACTAACTTTGGACGTCTCCGCGAAGCCATTCCAGTTGACAGGTTGAAAACAAACGAACAGTAGTATTTTCTAAGCGTCAAATAAGTAGTGGACTTAGTTAATCAGTCAAATAGAAACTTCAACTTTGGGAAAGCCATACAGCTTGCGACACCCACCTAGGAACATCAGAAATGTCTTATGAGAGAAAATGCGAATCTTATGAGAGAATGTTTTTTTTTTCATTCTTATCACTTGAGCGAACCGTAAATAGTTAGCATCTCGTCAAGTAACGTGAATTCAGACAAAAAACTAATCATGTTCCTATAGAGAAACACAAGTAGAAAAATGAAATGAAAACAAGTTTGCATTGAAGACAAAAAGAACACCACACTTCAAAAAGGAGAAGTGAGGGAAAATCATGCTTTTTTGCTTCAGACTTTTTCTTAGAAAACCAGTATATACCGGGTGAAACAGTGCTGTTCTAAGGAATAACAAGGATAGAAGCAAAAAAAAAAACCCTTCAGAAACCTCCCAACCCACGCGGAATTGTGTGATTTCTAGAACGTGTTATAAGCGTCATTTAAATCGCCTGTGGTGCAATCACTTGCCACTGATCGGACGCACCCTTGCACCATCTGAACACACTGTTAAGCAACTCCGGAGCAACTTAAAATGAATCAGCCGCCACTCTCCTCAAAATCAGTGCTATTTCGCACCTGTGACCAGTGGACGGAGATTTGGCTGTGAACCAGGCTGAATAACCCAGTCCAATTTTCCCCTTTGCCCTAAAATGAGATCCGTCACTCAGAATAGGTTCCATCCTTCACTGTGGAAGTGAGCGATTGTTCAGGTGTCAGAATGGTGTCAGAATTTCAGCAGAGCCATTCAGCTCAGATAATCTGAGTGGGGGTTTACTACGGACCAGGATATGAGATATAGCTCACCCTGATCTTCCTGTATCCAAAAAGTGTTTGTTCCCGATTTAACCGAGTATCTAGACCATTGTTCTTGTTACACTCGGTGAGAATTTCCCTTCCGTGCGTGATAAAATATTTCCGAAAATCATAGGAGACATTCGCTCAAAATAGACAATTCCGTCAAAGAATTTCTTTGATATACTAATAATACCTTGTATAGTTCTGAAAAATTGTACTCAAACGCATAGCCACAATGTTACCCATCTGTCCCGCTTCAGTTGGCCATGCCAAAAACTTCACCTTTGGATAGCTTAATATCAATACAACAATTAATTCGGCTATTGGAATATAGTACATGTTACTGAAACTTACTTGAGTATTTTAACTCTAAACTAATTGAGAACCGTTCTGAACGGCTTTTTTCGAGGGTTTGATAATCCTGTTATTCTAACCTATTTCAATAGGAATTTTGTTCATGGATGGCTGATACTGTTGTTTCCGATCCATGTAGAAACCACGAAAATTACTTCTAGAACATGGAAAGGATCTCTGAGCTATCAATAATTAGTTTTTAGTTATTTCGTTATTGACAAATGTTTTAACGTTCTATGAATAAATTCAAGTACGCGCATGTCATATTCACTGTAGCAATACAATATAGGATTCAGCTAGTTAAACCTGTTCTCATAGACAAATCAACTGATGAAATAATCCTCTCTCGACTATATGATTTAGATTGGTTACGGTATTACAGCAACCCTTTTTCGAAACAGGTAACTAACCAATCTTTTCTACTGAGGATCGGTAAATTATGACCTATCAGTGCTTTTACTACATTGGCTCAATCTCATTCTACATCTAAAAACCTGTATTACCCTACTGGTCACTCTCCTGTAACTGAATCTTCTTTCGCGCCTTTTCATCCTTTATTTTCCTCCCTTTACCTCCTTATCAAATTTACAAATTCCACCCACACATACCTAGATAAGGGGACCCTCTTCTGAAAAAAGCACTTTTGATAGGGTGGTACAAGTGGCAGCTGGCAGAGAATGATAGCTTCTGCGCTTCTAAAAAACTTCTATTCATTAACGATTCACTTGAAGACTCATAGAATTGAAAGTTCGCCAGAACCCTGACGACGTTTTGCCCGCTGCTGATCCGCGGTACGCTCGAAATGGGGAGCGGTTGGCTACCGCGGGCATGTGTCGATGCCAAGGTGATACCCTCAGATAACAATGCGCCACAACATCATCTCCTTGTTATGGACATGCGCCTTCAGCTTCGGCGCTCGAATAACGACCACAGGTTCCGTCAGAACGAATCAAATGGTGGAAACTGACGGAACAGAAAGTCGAGCTGGAGACTGTGGTCAAGGCTGCACTCAGGACCGCCACTGCTGCAGACATGAAGGCGAAATGGTCAGTACTGCAGCGAGCAATAGCGGAACGAGCACGCAACATCCTTGGTATCACCAAACAAGGACGGCCATTCATCAACAAGCAGATCTGGTGGTGGTCTGAGAAGGTTCCAGTCCTCGTCAAGAAGAAGAGAGATGCGTACAAGAAGTGGCTGAGAACGAGATCAGACGACAATATGCGGGAGTACAGAGAGGCGAAGGCTGAAGCAAAGAAAACAGCCGTAACTACGAAGGCGACGCGATATCGAGCCTTGTATGAGGAGTTAGATACCGCTGATGGAAAGAAGAAGATCTACCGTATTGCTAGAGCGAGACAACGCGCTACTGAAGATTTTGGACACCTAGTGCAAATCAAGGTGAATAACGGACGTCTACTCCATTGGTTTCGTGACATACTGAATGGGTGGCGCGAACACTATCATGCCAATTGCAACGAGATCATCCAACCCGCCGATGCCAACTGTCAATTCGGTGTCAGGACCTGTGCCACGGATAGAAGGGGAAGAAGTTACAGCTGCGTTAGCAAGGATGAAAAACGGAAAATCACCCGGTGCACATGACCTACCTGAAAGCTAGCTGAAGGTGCAGGTACCCGCTGGCTCTCTTCATTCTTTGAAATGGTAGCCGAAGGAAAACTACCTAACTCGTGGACGACCAGCACCACAGTATCGATTTGGAAGGGAGAAGGAGACATCGCAAATTGCACAATGTAGTGCCCGAACAGGTTGCTGTGCCATGCGATGAAGATCTTCGAACGACTTCTGGATAGCCGACTCCGCGACATTGTTGCATTCACACGGAACCAATGCAACCAATTTGTCAAAAACTGCAGCACAACCGACGCAATACACGCAGTCAGACTGCTGACTGAAAAGCATTTAGAGAAAAGGAATACTGTGCACCTAGCCTTTTTCGACCACGAGAAGGCTGGTGGCTGTCAGGAAGAACGATATGTCGTAACAGTTGGCGGCTGCACCGCGCATCCCATGCAAAGGTTGCCACGCCCAACTTGCATCGGACACATGGTAGTCTACTTATTTAAAGGAATTAAGGTTTCATTTGGTTCAGAGTTAGTTTGAAAATGAAATTTCGGGATTTAGGGCTAAAATGTAATGACTTGTAGTGAATACCTGTCATATTTCGATGAAGATTGAGCTTTCTCTACTTTCATCCTGCTGGATTCCTGCTGGACTTAGGTTATAACAATCTTCAGTGAAGGAAGATAACGGATAACTGTGATGTATGTAAATCTCTGTCACCTAACTAGTGGCGGGGCTACAATTGTATGGGATATTGACACACGGGTTTACTGCAGCCAACTGTTGCCAGCTATCGTTCTTCCTGGCATACACCCCTTTCAACAAGGGCTCCCCGTGAATTGATCTGGCTCTCGCTGCGCGCTCATGGTTCCCGGAGGAATACGTACGATGGACTTACCTTCGCTACAAAGATGCCACGAGCTCAGTCAGATGTGCTGCAAGAACATCACCACCGTTCGAAGTATGTGTGGGAGTTCATCAAGGATCTGCACCCTCCCCACTTCTGTTCATCCTTTGTCGCTAACTGCGACTAGCAATCAATAACCATCAATAATCATGGTCAAAAATGAATATCTTTCTCATGAACTTTCTTGTTGGCATTTTATCATAGATCTAACCTACTGATTGCAGGGAATGCTGACATTCCGCGCCGACGCCGACCTTCGCATGCCCGAGACTGTACATATAAGATCCCGCTGGACTCCGACGACAAGGAGGGAAGCGGACCCCACGTCAGCCCCCAATAACCCACGTCGGCCCGACTGCAGCAATAATCTCAATAATTCTGGTTAATATTAAATTTCTGTTAACTGTAAATAAATCGACTCCAATAAACTTATATATTTCAAGACCCACGTGGCAGTGCAATAGAGGTGGGAAATTAACAATAATTTTGGTGCATCCGCCGATAAGAGATGAATTTGCATGGGCACGATATCAAGCGACCTCCAATCAACGGCACCATGGACACTCCCCTATGCGGACGATGTGATATTTGCCGCGAGTACTCGGGAAAAACTCCAGCAAAAGGTGCAAGCTTAGAAAGATTGGCTGGAACAGTATGGGTGAGCCTCAACATCAAGAACACAGTAATAGGTCGAATGTGGAGAGCAAACTACTGGTACTATCCTTGTCGACGATGCCGAACCTCCGAAAGTCTCTGAATTTAAGCATCCTGAATCCCGTATCTCAGCTGACGGTAGCACCCCAGTAGAAGCTGAGTATCGAGCAAACGCTGCATGGAATGAGTGGAGGCAGGTGACGGGAGATATGTGTGAGAGGAGGGTCCCATTGAAATTGAAATCAAAGATAAATCGCACAGTGGTACGACCTGTGGCATTGTATGGAGCGGAATGTTCACCGACCACCTTGAAGCACGAACAGACCCTCCATGCAATGGAAATGTGAATACTCCGCTGGACTCAGGGGCATACGCGCCTCGATAGAGTTCGAAACGATTATATGTGCGCGATATTCGGAGTAGCTCTAATCGGGGCAAATGTGCTTGAGGCTCGGCTAAGCTGGTATGGACACGTATTGAGAAGTGACGACAATTCAGTCGCCAAATCAGCTATGAATATCACCGTGGACGGACGTAGACCGAGAGAGAGACCGTAAACTGGATGGCTGTACAAGATAGAGGAAGGTATGCGTTTACTGAAGCTCAGAGACGAGGACATTTTCAATAAAGGAAAATGGCGCAACCACACGAGAAATGCCGAACCCCTGCCCTTGGAAACATAACTAGGAAAGAGAAGAATTCCCACCCATAGACACGCACTTATTGGCATGCGATGTGAAATTCATTTTGAAGGTATTGAAGAGATTAGGGAAGAAGAAAAGAATATATGAACCAAGTGGTCAATAATAAGCAAGTAATAGGCACGATAAGAAATAATTTACATGAACAATTCAAACCAGCCAGTATTACGTATATACGATTATGACAATCCTGTATCAATCAGGACTCATGCTCAAAAACGACATCGATTTTTTCACGAAATTCTACTATGGTGGGGCTACTTGTGCTCATAACAGAGCAGAAATCTAGAAGTGCAAAGTTTCTGAGAAATACTAAGTTGTACATTGTCAGAACGAGCCCACGCGGACGAGACCTTTCGCCGCAGATTTGTGTGGCCGCGACGGTGCGGCGGATCTCTGTTATGGAAAATTGTGATCGATGCCATATCAACTGATAAATACAGCCTGCATCCGCCGCGCGCGGTCAAAGAGAATGGGGCGGGGTTGAGCATGGTCGGCGCATTTGTACATGCGTCCGAGCTTCATTACTCGAGTAACTGAAGGATTTGGAGTGGTTCCTTTTGGAGTTACACTCTATTTGATGGCAGCTCTAAAATTAGCGGAAATGCAGCGAAACATTCTTGAGCATGAGTGCTGCTTTTAAACTACAATCAAACGCATGAATCTTTAACTAATTAATGATCCATAAAGCAAGCGATTGTGTATGTAACAAACAGGAACACATACCATATATGACAATCACCACAAACATGTTATGACAGAAGAATTGTTAGTATTCAAAAATACATACATATCTAATCTGTTAAAAAAGGTGCAAAATACTGTGAGAACAACATCATCACTAAACAAGACATGAAAGATGGGTAGAAGAAACAGCATCTAACATTTCTAATATGTTCAAACAAAAACATAAACTTAATCTACTAGTTATTAGGAGGCTGGGGAGATTATCATCATAAAGGCCATTATAGTCTATTATATCACCATTATATTTTAGCAGATTATTATAAAGGTCATTATATTTTACAGCTAGTAAATATCAATGAGCTCTGCCTCCAATACTCAGCGGAGCCCTCACGATCTTTAAAATTTCTTATGGAAGGAAAAGAAGGATTTTTTCGTTTTTTAATGGGGTGAGGTGTGGCTTCACGGTGATCTGCGGATTGATCGGTGACCCGTCTCGCGGGCCTCACTACCTATGGGCTGCTAAGCAGTCAAGGAAGGCCGACACCTCCCCTAAACAATCCAACACCTCAGTTGCTTCCGTGAGCTCACAGAGTTCGCCACCTTTTCGCCCTCGTTCTGCGTTGGTTCTAAACTTCCACACGCCAACCAGGAGGACGAGTTTCCTTGTTTATCAACTTTGAGGAGAGATTTTTTTTGCAATCTTGTCAACTTTTCAGGCAATTCGCATATCTCTCGTTACCTTTCTCGTGTGCGTAAGAGGTGAGGCAGTTGAGGTTTGCCTTTTCAAAATTAGTCGTTCTCGTTCTAACATGCGTCGGAGGGCAGGTGGAAGGATCGCAGTCGATCGTCAAGTTGCTCGAGAACGTCAACTGAATCAAGCTCTCGTTTCCCATCCCCAGAGACGCGCTCGAGCGAATCAGAATCAGAGCCTTACAGAGCGCCGGTGCCTCTCCCAGTAAATCCGAGCCAGCCGGATGGGGTGGAGTACAGCTCGCCACTACTTCCCCCACTCCCTAAGAATCCTGGGAAGGATGAATCCAAGGGAGCTTAAGAGGATGTGCCTCACCCGCCAGCCGCACCATAGCGTACGCAGAGGGTGAGATTCACACTTACTTCGGAGGCGCGTCAGAGGTTCGACATGTATGCGGAGGGCCTACAAATACCGGCTAGTGACAGATAAGCCTAAGGCGTACAGAAATGTCATCTTGCTTGATAAGTGCTCCTATATATTAGGGTCGCAATGCTCAAAGAACTACCCTTGGAGTCCTCCCCACTGTTTGAGGTAGCATTCCTGAATGAACAGCTACCAAAGGATACGGACTGCACCATACAACTGAGGGAATCGAACCAACGCACGTTCAACGAAACCCTGGTGAACACACTCTGTATTATACAGGTAAAGTCCACAAATTCAAATTACCGTCCTTTACGGAGAACTCCGATCGATGTGTTTCAGCTCGTCCGGAAACTGGGAGGTGATGGCGTTGGAGCTCCAATGTCATCGTCGGTAACTGGCTACCTGGAGATAGCGGCGACTCTCCTCCCTAGCTCTCTGGAAGACGTCATGGTCTTCAGGCAAGAGAGAGAGAGAGTGCTGGGCGGACTGGGACTAGACCCAAGAAGAGCGATGCCGTTTCCCACAAGGCTACCGTTGGCCGGATCGACGGTAGTTCAACGCATCACTCAGACAGTGCACCCAGAACTTTTCGAACGAGAGGTTCGGCAGCAGGGGAATCAGCACTCGCCAACTCGACACAGAAGCTGCGCCAGCGTTTACGCCAGGACAAAGCAGGTTCCAAACCCAAGACGTTAGCAAATCTTTAGGATTATGATAAGCAAACACTGCTTACTGACCCCTTAGATGTAGGCCCCACACAAAAAGGCGGCAACAGCCCCGAAGAAACACACCTAAGGCACTCGCTGATGCCCTCGAGCAACTGCGGATGAAGGGTGCAATATCGATGGCTGAAAGGGGCACCCGTCTGGATTTCCATAATGTTCGGGATTCCAAAGAAAGATGACACATATAGGCCGATAATAAACTTTAGACCGTTGAACGCCTCTCTAAAGATCCTTTTTTTTAGTGGAACGCTTTCACCTAGTTCCCGACGTGGTCTTGCAAGGAGACTACTGCGCAAAGGGGGGGGGGGTATGACTGATGAGTACTTCGCGGTCAATATCGCTAAGAAATCACGCTCATATCTGGCGGTTTACTTGCCTCCCTTTCGGGTTAGCAACGGAATCTTACATATGGACAAAAATCATGAGAGCTGTGGCTGGTTCTTCTAACCCCGCTCGAGGTTCTAGCGACGCTGGACATTCGCATCAATCTGGAGAAGATCGTTATTGAGCCAACTCANAAGAAATCACGCTCATATCTGGCGGTTTACTTGCCTCCCTTTCGGGTTAGCAACGGAATCTTACATATGGACAAAAATCATGAGAGCTGTGGCTGGTTCTTCTAACCCCGCTCGAGGTTCTAGCGACGCTGGACATTCGCATCAATCTGGAGAAGATCGTTATTGAGCCAACTCAAGAGCTAGAATTTCTTGGCCTGATTCTAGACACAAGACTGGGCATCATTAGAATTTCACCAGCTAGGATAAATCAGATCAAGGAAGAGGCAGAGTCGTTCTTACAACTTGCGACAGTAACGGCGCAAGAATTATCGAAGTTTCCAGGACGCGTCAACTTTGCGTCGCTAGCTTCTGCATTTTCTACTCACTTCACTCGGTTGCTACAGCGAGAGCTCGCCAGGTTGGCACACCCTGATGACAAGAGCACCTACGAGAAGCGCGTGGGCTTATCGGAGATCGCCAAGACGGACTTGACCTGGTTCAAAGATTGCCTGACAGTCTACAACGATGCTCCGTTCAGTAAACCCTCCCCAGACATCACCATAACCAGCGACGCTTCTAGAGCGGGATGGGAAGCGGTATGTTGCGGACTAAGGACTGGGGGCAGATGGGCTAGCACCGAAAACAAGGAGCATATCAACGTCCTCGAGCTAAAAGCCATGCTCTTGGAGCTGAAAACATTTGGAGGGAACTGGCGAAGAATTAATGTTCTCAAAGAATATGATAACACTTTTGCCATAGCCTACATTAAGAAGGCTGCAAAACCAGGTAAATACCCAAAAGCGTCAAGAAAGTACGTGACGACTAAGGCAGTATTATTGACTTTTTCCAGACACGATCCGCGCAACTCGACCATTTTGATCTAGCGAATCGGGAAAATTCAAAAACCGTCTTTCCGTTAGTTCTGACGAAACAAATCAAATCTGTCTGTGCTCGTTATAATCAAATACCTAGGGTTATGCTAAAATCTCCGTGTCGAAAATTAGCAAGGGGGCCTTGGGAGCGGTCTTGAAGCTGCTCCTGACTTTTTCGGTTAATTTCTGTTTCCAGCGTGCCGTGCTAGGGACGGGTTCTGCTCTGCTTGTCTTGGAGTGCCGTTTTTGTCCAAATTAGCCCTTTCTGTGAATGAATTCAGAAGGGAGAGTTTGGGATATTAAAATTTATACGCTGTAAAACATAATAGATATTATGTTTTACAGCGTATAAATATCAATATCCCATGAACGAAGATAGAAAAGAGGGAGAATGAAGGTCACACAGGCGAATCTATGGAGAAATAACAAATCCGTAGGGTGGAGGGCGAGGATAAATAAGGCAAGTTTACATACAACAAGAGAGAACAATGCTATGAGCCGAAAAAAGGTAACATCTTCTTAATAGTGGGAGTAAGAAGCAAGCCACATAAATACAACCACAACAGTATGGGAACATGGAGAATTGTGCGTTAAACAAGGGTTTCCCTTAGAAAAAACAAAATAGCGGTAGCGGGCGAGAACAGCTGATTCTAGTGTGATGTCGCTCCAACGCTTTTTTGCAATGTGGGACTACTTATACCAGTACGCTGGGTTGAAGTGTTGAACTGAAGTTGAACTGGTAATATCCTACGTGAGGTGGGCTCTCCATCGCCACTTCCGTCACAGATTGTTGAGACAATGCCTAGGACTGGAAAACTTTGAAAAGCTCGGAGGCTCGGAGGTGGAAATTATCGTGGGTGCTGCCTTTAATTAAAAAAGCCTAATCTCTCAATGTACAGCAACATAATGAACTATAAAGAAAACCAACTTGAATGGGAATAATTGAGGAACGTCAAAAAGAATCCATTATATGTCCTATTTACAAAACAAGTAATACATAAGGGATCAGGGATGTAAGAAATACTAAATAGAAACAATGATGAAGGAGATGGGAATAGAATTGCTAAACCGAAATAGAATTACAATCGGTGAAGTTCATCCAACCTATAACACTCATACAAAAGAAAACATGGAAGAAACCATCAACAGACATGAAAGGAAATGTATTACATCCAGGATTGAAACACCTAATACAGCATCTATTCAAATCATATACAAATCATATTCCAAGACACAGCATCTATTCAAATCATATAAAAATCATAATCCAAGACTGCACAAGACGCCTATAAAATTCAGGTTGATGGCAGGAGGTTACAGCAGCACCACAAAGCGAAAACTAGAACTCTGCACTTTGTCTACATTTACTTAAAACCACTTTAGAAATTGTCAATTCGATTGAGAATAGAAAAACCAATTTTCTCGGATATTGATCTATCGATGACATAAATACCAGTTTCATCTTAAACAGTATAAAACTAGAGGGCGGCCTAAAACTTTTCTCACCTGACTTTGACATGTTTGCAAACTTGAAACATACCACACTAATATCCAATATTAGAGAGATACCACAAATTTGTCACAAGAAAAATGACGGAATGAAATGTGAAAGATAGCGTCAAAAAGCCATCTGCACGGCCGCTTTCTACGACTATCATTCACATTCCATTTTGTCAGGGCTATCACGACGAATATCTACAATACAGGTTCAGCAAAGCTCTTGCGTAAGTTTTCCTTTCGTCAATATTAACATTTGACGAACTTTTTCCCCCGCGTTTCTCCCTAATTTGTTCTCTCCTCCATTTATCCAGTTTTTTTGTGGCAGGGGTGTTATCGATTTTGTTGCTGACTCATCTTCTACTGGTAGATCAAAATAAAACCATGCCTCTCAAAGCCGATTGCCCTGATAGGAAGAAGGAGTCAGTCTCATCACAAAGCCTCTCGAATTTAAAAAACGATAGCCAGCGAGTTACAGCAATGATGTAAGTGATGGAGATGTCGATAAGATGTCCATGATTGATCTTATCACTTACATCAAGGGGAAATCATACTCTGAACTTTCTGCCCGCGGTGGACCCGCGGTATAGAGCCTATCCGCGGTGGAACCGCGGTTCCCCGCGATAAATCCGCACATGCCCGCGGTGGGGAACCGAGAGTGACCACACTCCCGCGCTATGCCCGCACATGCCCATGGTGGATCCGCACATACCCGCGGTGGACCCGCAGTAACATTGCTTTCCGCGGTGGACCCGCACATGCCGTACGGTGGATCCGCACATACCCTCGGTGGACCCGCACATTCCCGCGGTGGATCCGCAGTAGTGCTGATTCACACATCATC